>CALSCE010010644.1:5063844-5082486 GCA_943593645.1 Bovichtus variegatus
ATATATATAAAATATATATAAAATATATATTATATATTATATATATAAAATATATATAATATATTATATATATTATATATATAAAATATATATAATATATATATATAATATATTATATATACACACACACACACAAACACATATATGTGTGTTCTCGCTGCATTTAATTCTGGTTCTGTTGAGGCTGCTGCTCCGTTTCGTCAGCAGTGGCTCAGTGGAGAAGAATCTGAATAGCTGGAGGGAAAGTGGGAGAACAACATATAATTAAATGTTTGGAAAAGAAAGTGTGGAAACAGAATGAGTAATGCTGTCCTCCTACTATCAAGGTGCCCTTAAGCAAGGCAATCAACCTCTGACGTCGAGCTGGGACTGTAGGTGTCAACGTGTGGAACTGCATTGATGTGAATCAGCAGGGAAACGTGCACACACACATTTAAAATAGAAAAATACAATTATTATTAGTCAGTCGTACCTGTCAGGTTTGGATTGAAGTCAGCCACCTTACCCGCTGGCTGTTGTTGTTTCGATTGATAATCTATATCACTTTAAAAGTCCGGAGCCACAGTTTTTACACACCCCGAACAAACGAAGGAAACAAAGAAAGGCTATTAACTTCTTTTTTTCTCTCTCAGTCGTTACACTTATGGAAAATGCATTACCCCAATATGCCATAAGTAGAGCGTATCAATAAACACAATTACTACAGCTGCGGATGGATTTGTAGAACAGCAGCTCAAATGTTTGCAGCTGAGTGCCGAGGGCAAGAAAAAGTAATGAATGATGAAAAATTAAACATTGCCTCTCTGGGGAAGCACAGATGAGATTTACTCTCTCTCAACCGCCAACAAAAAAAAAAAAAAAGCTTTTTAGTTACTTTACCTATTATAAATGATCAGCTCTGTAAATATTAGTGTCCTGAGTGCCAGTGGGTGAAACCATCTTACATTTGAGGAGTTTGAGACTTTTCTGTTTCAAGACAACTGCCTGAGATGTAGTCAAAAAGTCTATTTCTTCTTTTGTTTTGAAATGATTTCTTTAACATATAAATATATATAATTGTTTTTAGTTTAAACGAAAACATGTTCTCTGTTACACATCACATCATTTCGATTGCACTTTTTTTGTTTATGAAGGACCTTCTTGCTATAAATTTAACTTTTTTTCATTAATCTTTTCTAATTCTCTTTCAGTTTATTTAAAATATTTACATATTTTCATCCAGCCCCCCTAGACTTTTCCCCTTTTTTCCCTGTCGTGGTCTTTTGTTTCTTGATTCATACCCCATCCCTACCAGATGTGCGACCACACACTGTATAACAGTCATCTTTCTTTCTCTGTCTGACCTGTTTCAGGTACAGATATTGTACAATGGCTGATGAAGAACCTGGTCATGGAGGATCCAGGTAAGTTCTGACACATGATGCCAGACTGTATTGTCACATGGATTGTCTATGTTGTATTTTTAATGATGTTGTTTATTCCGTACACACGACATCTGTTGCCCGTCTGTCCGTCCTGGGAGAGGGATCCTCCTCAGTCTCTCCCTGAGGTTTCTTCCATGTTTCCCCTTTAATTGTGGGGTTTCTTTTAGGGAGTTCTTCCTTGTGCGGTGCGAGGGTCTCAGGACAGAGGGTGTCGTATCCTGTACAGTCTGTAGAGCCCACTGAGACAAATATGTCATTTGTGATATTAGGGCTTTATAAATAAACCTGCTTTGATTTGTATTGTGCTGAATATAATGACTTTGACAAAGGCAACAGCCAACAGAAATCCTGTTAGAGCTGCAGTGCTCTGTTTACTAAAATAACATGAAAACCTTGTAATAACTGTGCAAAAATGTGACTGATCTCCCAGTTTAGATTATTGTAGCCACAAATAATCATCGATATCAAAGCATGAGTTTTCCTTTGTGAGGCTGTCAAATGTACAGGTAAAAGATACAGAGGAAGATATATCTTAATGTTGAGAGCATACTTGAAATGGCAGCCAGATAACAGGAGTTTGTCACAGCCAGTTTATAAGAAGGTAAGCCACAGTGCGGGGTAGGCTCTGCATAGGAAAAAGCTTTCAAATGTTACCTTTTCAGAAGCGTATATATATGTCTGTAATAGATGGAAGATCCTTACAGTTAGACTTAACCGAAAGAGACTCAGACATTCAGTTTCCATATTGACAAACTCCCTGCAAAAACAACACAGAAATGAGCTGGAAAATGAAAAACTAGAGTTTGAATAAAAAATACGGGCTAGATTTTTCTTTGGGTTTGTTGTTCAGTTGACCTGACCCGAGGTATGGTGGTGGGAGAGAAGTGTTTATTGTTGGTTCAATATCCCACAGGCTGGACACTGAGTCAAGCTTTGAGTCATCCGTGTACGTCGAACCACCTCAGGGCTGAAATCCAATTTGATACAACATCTATAAACTGTGATAAAATAATCCTTCTTATATACCTTTATTGGCACAAAGATGGCACATGTGTGGCATTTCACATATTCTGAAGCTCCTTCACCGTCATGTATTCTCGCTTGCTTTAAAATGTCACTTTCATGTCATCGCCCTGACTGCGATAATTCCATCCAAGTAGATATTGCATCGCAGATGATATGCGGAGCGCTGAGGGACCCACGGTGATCGGTACTCCTTGTTCTCTTCCTGTCACAGCTGAGGCCATGCACATCGGGAGCCTCATCGCAGCTCAGGGATACTTCTTCCCCATCTCAGACCACGTCCTCTCCCTCAAAGACGACGGCACTTTCTACCGCTTTCAGGTGAGCAGGAGCGTCAAGTGACACTGAAAGTAGAGGAGGCTACGGGAGAAGTAGAGAAGTGTCAACCTTTTTTTTTTGTCACTCAATATCTAGTGTTAATCTTACAGGTCTCGAGTTGCGCTGTTGAGTCTCCTGAAATAGGTAATTGACTCTTTGTTGCACTTCTCTTTTGTCACCTGAGACGGAGGCGCATATCAAATGTTGCCGACAAGGCCAACACATCGATTTTGAAACGTTGTTATGATTACCGTTACACGTATGAGGTCATTGCTGAGTATTTACTCCTGCATTTTGTGGCAGCAGATTGAATTTGGAGAGACATCAGCTGGAGTACTTTAAAGCACAAAAGAGTAAAGAACTTAATTTCAACATGCAATATTAAAAGCATCTCAGAGGAAAGATGGGACAATGTCCTTGTTGTGACTTGGGGAAGAATAATGGAGGCAACTTTCCTAGTTTTAGGGAAACTTGGACCTTTATAGAAAAGAAAAGTATTTTTAGCCACACTGTCAGTCAGTCCCCTGACTTTCCATCTAGTGCCATCATCATGTCAGAATCGTAAGTTCTCCAAAACTTTGGCGCTGGATCAAATACCTTCCAAAGCTAACTCCCATCAGCCTCAGCTGCACGTTGTGTCTCGTGCTAATTAACAAAGTAGGTGGTGAACATGATAAACATCGGCCTACCTGCTGAATACCGGTACGTTAGCGTTGTCTTTGTAAAAGCAAAGGGACGTTAGCATTTAGCTCAAAGTGAATGTTTCACTTTCTTTGCTGTTGATTCTTAATCTTGTTAAGTTACACATGGAAGCTTTAGATAAAAAGTTTTAAATTGCTTTCTCCAGGACATTTTAGCCAGTAGATAAATGCCTAAAATCCACATTTTCAGGGCGTCCACTAGAATGCAACCCTTGGAAAAAATATATATATATTTTTTTTTTACACGTGTATAAAAAGCAAGATTTTCTAATAATGGCACTCTATTATAAACGGATTACAATCGTTGGCTTTCCCGAATAAATGCAAATCGCCCTGTGCCGTTCATAACAGACCTAAGCTCAAACTAATCCCTTCTTCCGCCTGCATTAGTGTGAGCGATACCGAAAAGTCCAGCGAGGTTAATCTGATTTGTGGAGGCGCTTACTTTTCATAAAGACCTTAATCAGCTGTTGAAGATTACTTGTTCTGTTATGGAATTACTACACAGCAATCTTGATCTTGACGACAAAAGGCCCTGTCCGCGGTCTACACATTCATCAGTACTATGTTTGGATCCTGTGACCCTATTAAAAATGAATGCTGATCTGTTAAAATATTCATCAAGCGAGCGAGGGTCTGGGTTTGGGCTGAGTAGGCGGCTGCCGAAAGCCCGACAGAGAGACATAGTGTAGTGGAGTAGTGCACTAGAATTAGAATCTCATCGAGGGACGAAGAGGAAAGAAAAGCTTCCTGACATTTCACTCCTCCTTCATTGTTCACAGATAAAACGGTGGCATTTAATTCTAAAGTCACAGATTAATTATGCCAGACTGTTTTATCCAGAATTTCCTAATTAAAAATAGGAAACAATGTTTTCTCGGTGGGGAACAGCACGGCGGCACGTGGCGAGATTAGAATGATCTCTGTGTAGCATCTTCTTCCTTCCTATTCACTGAGTTGTTGGAGGGCTGAGTCTCCACCGGAGCTGGAGGAGCAGTTTAATTAAAGGAGACGGCAGTGCACATTACCGTGCTTTGACCTTGGTTCTCCTCCTTCAAAGTGAAGTGGAAGAGAAGACGAGGAGGAGGAGGAGGAGGAGGAAGGGTTGGGCCGTTCGACAATAGTAGAAAGCTTCATAAAGATAATCACCATTCATTAGCATTTCACTTTCCAGGCGAATTAAGTGCAAGTCGAAGAGAAACACAGAGGAGGAATATCAAAACAATTAGCAAAATCTGTCTCCATTAAAAACAACTGAAGATGGTTTTAAAACTGTAAATTTAAAAGCCTGCGAGCTATGTCAAATAACAATCCTATCAGCATCTGTTGTGTGCCTGCTGGCGTTATTATTACGCTTTCCCTATTGTTTATTTTGCAGCTTTCATCGCTACTCATTTGATTGTGTTGCTGCAGTGCTCCCACGCCTCTGCAACACCCCAGGATGCCTCTGACTGTAGAGAAAAAAAAAAAAAAAGTTTTAGGAGTCAGCTGTTTTTAAATCTGTTCAATAGTGATAATAAAAGTGTTTTGGATTGCTCACATAGTGGTGCAAGGCAATCAGGTGCGCCGCTGTGTCTCCGAGGCGCAAACAACGGCCTCGTAAAGGTCGTCATCATTGCAGATTTTGACGGAGAAAGTATACATTTGCCTGCATAGTTTCGACTGTTTGATCCTTATCGTTTGACTCTCAACCCCCCCGTCTCCGTCCCCGTCCCCCTCAGGCACCGTATTTCTGGCCGTCCAACTGTTGGGAGCCTGAGAACACAGACTATGGTAAGAGGGATGCACTTTTATTCTTTTTACTTGCACATCTTTGTGATAAATCCTCCCCATAACATGTCCTCCATGTTTAAAGGAACGATGTTTTTCAATCAAATTGATTATCCTGCAGTAGTGTTTGAATGGAAATATGTAGCACCTTTTAAAATGGCACAAAAAGACGATAATTTGTCTAATCTGAGGGAGATTACTGACAAAACTGCTCAGTGTCAGTGTCTCAACTCTATTATTTCACAAGCACTCTGTAAATATAATTCACAGCGCTTTCAAACGTTTATAAGGCTAACATGGAGGCAATTCTACATAAAACTGTAAGATTTACTCCTATATTCAGACCTAATGTACAGATCAGTTTGGATCCCAAAACACCACTTTAGAAAAACGTTTTCTACAAATCCTCCTTTAGCTTCAACATCTAATTAAATAAAGACAATAAACACATTCTTGTGTAGCTGTAAGTGAATATGTGTAGCATGGTTGTAGCTTAAATCAGCTTCCACATATTGATCTTTTATGCAGAAATAACTATACTGTGCAGACAGTTATGTCAGTTTCTACCTTATGTGCTCAGGTGTGATAGTGACTAACAGGTAAAGCTATGAAGCGTGGAAAACCAATCAGATATTCCATAATATGACCAATATGTTTGTTTGTCTACACCTGTCTTTAGGTTGACATCTCATATATGATATAAATATATTTCTACTTGATCAGTCCCACAAACACTCTGAGGTAAACTTACTATTCAATTTCATGTATGCATTTAACTACACACTTATATTTTTGTAACTTTTCACTCAAATTCAGAGAACATTGCATCATTTTTCTTTTCAATAAGGTCTGGATATTCATCTTGCTATAGAGCTGCTCACAATTTATAACGCATTAAGTTTCACTAGCAATGAAAACTAACTTATAGAGAATTTAAATGCATGAAATAAATATTGCTAAAAAGAAATATGGACCATAAATAATATGAAAAATGGGGTTTGATTTCATGAAAAGCTTGAGGATTTACGTCTTTAATACACATAGTGCATATTAGGCATGGAAATAACACATCTGCTTCACAAGCACTTATTATAATAAAACATGACCTTTCAGTGTAAACAGACCTATATATCAGATTTTACCTGAATACAAATACAATAAATACAATAAATACACTATAATACTCCACTTCCTGCCCCTCATGCTGTCACAGAGGCAGCTGTGGCTGGACTTTAGGGCGTAGTGCCTCTTCACACTCCACCTAATAATCCTAACGCAACAGAGCAGCCTCCGAAACTCACTATCCTCTGAAACCATGGGAGGTGAGGTGTACAGGTACATACACTGATGGAGGCGAGCGTGTGTATACTGATTAATCCAAGTTGTCCATCCTCTCCGTCCTTCTCGCAGCTATTTACCTGTGCAAGCGGACCATGCAGAACAAGACCAGGCTGGAGCTGGCGGATTATGAGGCGGTAAGTGCTGGATTGTCCCTTTTTTATTGACGGATCAATACTTCTGCGTCAAGCTTGGGGCAGAAAAACACCTCCTTAAAGGTCAGATTTGTGCGCGTCTTCGATAACATGAGATGGAAATTGCATCTGAGAAACTTTTAAAACTGTGTCATTTTGTTAAGATTTCATTTGTTTTTTAACATAATTCTTTTCTCTGAGATGTTGATCTCAACATGTCTCTGTTTGTCTTTCTTCTCTCCAACAGGAGAACCTAGCCAGGCTGCAGAGAGCCTTTGCCAGGAAGTGGGAGTTTATCTACATGCAGGCTGAGGCCCAGGTCAAGTAAGTGCGCTCTGTTACCAAGGCAACCCATGAAACTACAACGCACGCAGCGATGTCATTCACACCTAAGGAAAAAGATAAACAATACAGTAAAACCTCAACGTGTGACATCCCATATCGTGAGCGGTGACGTCATGATGTCTTACAACATCAGCTGCTGTACTGCTTTATGATATACGACGTGACAAATACATTTCTTTTAACCAGTAATGATGGATAACAGATGCATACCTGCCTGCTTTTACAGAAAGCCCCCTTTGAATGATTTATGGATATACACTGAATCCAAAGGCTGGAGAACAACGTTTTCAACATGGTCCCGAGATCGTTAATCACAGACATAAACCCCCCCCTGCATGGCCTCACACTCGTGTGTGTGCGCCTGCAACTCACAATTCAAGACATTATGATTTTGACAATTGCTTGTCGCTCCTTTTTGATGTTTGCTATCCGGTATCTCGCAAAACTATGTTCTTTTGTCCACAGAACACGATCTCGATATTGTTTCATTCATTTTTCAATGGGTTACAATGTGGAGGTCGTCTGAACGGATTATTAACACTTCTTGGAAAGTTGTAACAAAAATATAATAATTTCTAGCTCGGTAAAGGAAAAATACGTCAGCAGTTTTACTGGATTGCATTAGTTTGTATTGGTGTACCTAATAAAGTGGACAGGGAGTATTCGGATACTTTATCTAACTTTGGTAAAGTGAAAGTGAAATTCCTACATTTACTGTATATTTCTACTCAAGAACAAGTTAATTAGTACTCGCTATCGAAACTAAAAGTACTCCTTCGACCATTGTTGGCTAGTTTATGACAAATATTTTATAAGATCTCGTGTTTTGTATCTAAAATCATGACCTCAAAAGAAACTAGTAACTAGCTGTGTATTGTATGTATAAATATAGCTATGTAGGAAGTATAAAGGGCTTCTAGTAAAGTAAAAATATAACAAAGTATACAATTAGAATACTCCCATGAGTACAGTACTTTAGTTGTTTTCCACTAATGCAAATGTAATTGTTTCGTCTCTGGGAATGCCGTTCTATCAAGATATCTGCAGCCTACATTTCCACGTAAAGACACTGCGGTGGACACTTGTTTATTTCAACAGCGGCAGACGATCCGCATTGCACAAAGGAAGGACGTCTGATGTCTGCTGTAGATTTGTGCAGAGAGCAAACCATGACGTCGACGTGCAGCCGTACGAACACATCAGTGAACAGTGCACACACACACAGGAGATGGTGCACAGGCGCGTGCAGGGACCCTGTCAACCTTTGAGCACATGCGCTTCAGTATTGTTGAAGACTGATGGACATGTAGACTTTATAATCTGCAGACTGTCTCCTTCCCCTACTTATCCTTCCGTCCCGATTCAACTGCTACATTTAATGCTGATGCCAGCAGAGTCCGCACGCTGTATTTCTCACACCGACTGATCTCATGTGCAGGATCGACAGGAAAAAGGATAAAACCGAGAGGAAGATCCTTGACAGCCAGGAGAGAGCCTTCTGGGACGTCCACAGACCCGTGGTGAGCCTCTGTCTGAGCACAACGCAGCCGCCTACCTCATTTTCCACTTCCCCAGCTCTCTTTGGGTTCGCTTGAATTCACCAGTATTGACTGTGATAATGTTTTTTTGTCGTGTTTTGTCCAGCCTGGATGTGTTAACACGACAGAGATGGACATCAGGAAATGTAGACGCATGAAGAACCCGCATAGAGTTAAGAAGGTATAAGCTCCAATGACGAGGGTGCGACTGTTTTGGTTTGAAGTTCTTGAAGGTGAAGGTCTACGAAACCTTCATTTTCCAGTATCTGTTTACAATAAATTGTAGACTTGGAAAAATACTCGGTGGATATAATTTGACAAATTTCTTAATCATATTAACACTGTTCCTTAACGAGATTTGCAATTTTTTTTTAATTGCTGAAATGTGCCCTTTTAATTTCACAACACAGTGCACTGTGGCTTTCTTGGCAGCTGCTTTTGTGCCTTATATCTGCACTGCGAGACAATCATTTGTACACGTTGTATCTCTCTTTTATCTCTCCCACTTCTCCTTTATCATCATGTTCAAACGGCCTAGTCAGTGTATGGTGTGGCGGAGGAGGGAACACAGTCTCAGAGTCCCATACACACTCCCTCGCACCACTGCAGGAAAGGCACCAAGGAGGACGTGGAGAAAGAGGTAAAAATAAAAAAATAAAATAAATCTGTCTATGAAGAATTTGTTTGTCTTTTTCAACACATGTTGTAAAACATCTATATTTGTGCTGTGCTATATAATCATAACTCCGCCAGCATTTTGATTTCATTGCCACAGAAGCATTGCAGAGACAATGGACAGCCTCTACACTGCATTTTACACTGCGCTGTACAAGTTCAGCAGGAACTGTTGCTTTCTGGCACAAAGGGAGATTGATTTTCACCAACAGGACGCAGCTGGCTTATGAGAAAACGGGTGTTAATAGTGAGAAACGGTAGCGCTAACATTACCACCGAGGCTGCCAACCAACTCAAACGTCTCTTGTTTGTCTTGTTTGTTTATTGTAGTAATACCGAGGTTCTTGTCATACACGGGATATTTTAGAAAATTGCAGACATTTACTTTTCCATTTTGTTTGTGACTCCTGTCGTCTCCTCTTTCAGATCTTATTCCTGAACACCCAGGTTGATCGCCACCGTATGAAGATGTCCAAAGTTGCTGAAAGGTACAGGAAACTCGCGTCCTGGCAGTACTAAACAAAATAAATAATATATATTGTGATGAGCATGTCTGGGGGGGACTTGTTGTGACACCCCATCTAAGCCTGTAGTGGTTTGGCATTTGGAAGTAGAGTGTAAATATGTAAAATAACTTGAATTTCACAGCATTTGCACTGTAGTTGTTTCTGCGAGGGGTTTGGTTCCAGGTTTAGCAGGTTGTGGTTTTTCCCCGCTTTCCCCAATTTGTTTGACAATGTGGAATTGGGGTCAAAGGGCGAGGCACAGTCCCACATGCCATGTGACAGCCAATGGATCCTCTCGATGGGCCCTGCAAACATTCTCCTTCTGTCTGCAGTCCTACAAACTTACCTCAGTAAAATGAAAGTCAAAAAAAAAAATGCTATTGCAATCTGTTCCCATTGTTTTAAGAAATATTTTAGTTTTTTCAGTATATTCAAACAAGAGAGAACTTGGCATGTCGCTGCGCTCGATGCGCTCTTGTTATTGTGTTCACCTTCTCAGCACAAAGTATTTGTGGCAGACTCTCCTGTGTTTGCTTGCCTGACAGTCCCATCCTCTGCTCAGTCAGTCGGGACAGCCATTACCTTCCAGCAGAGCAGAAAACTGTGATTACTGCCGGCTGCTGCTGCGCTGCTGCGCTGCCTCCCTGACCCTTTGACCCCCTGACTTGATGTGCAGAGCCGAGTTTGATTGGTGCGTCACAGAGGGGATAGTTTCGACAACGACTCAATCACTACAAGAAACAACATGTCCAACAACAACAGCGTCATGTTGGGCGATAACCTTCAAAACGACTGCGCTCGTGCGTTTCTTTTTTTAATCTTCACTTTGGGAATAATTTGTCAAATATGATCCGTCTTTGGGTCAGCGAGCACATGGAACTGTGGGTCGGAAAGTTTTCTGTCAGAGATCCAGCTCTTACAGTGTGACAGTGGTTGAAACGAGGTAATATTTGATATATGACAGATGTGTTGACTGCGTGAAGAAAATCTTTTTCCAAGCCTTTGAGTGTACAGCTGTGTGTTGATGCCCGGTTTACTTTACTCGAGCCTAACTTGGTCACTGCAGTCTCAGAAGTGTGTGCCTTTTTAAAAGTGCTGTGCATATGGAAGTATGCAAAGATGAAAATATCGATCAAATACAAATCCATGCCCAAGTACAGATTCATATCATCTACGTTCAAAAATCCTGATTTCATGCAACGCTTTTCCTAATACACCACAGATGTATTAAGCCCGTCTTTTACACACTAAACAATCTGATAGACGAAGGATGATGCTTCATCTCCAGTTAAATGCATTTGACTGCTCTTTTGGTTGGAGGTTTCCTCTTCAATAGTGGGCAAAGATGGTCTTACCTGTTGTTCTTGCGACTACACGTATGCACAGTTCAGAAAGCACTGCACATGAACAGTCACACAAACTGTTCAGGCTGTCGCTGTCCATGGTCCTGATTCGTGGCTTGTGTAGTGAGTTTATACTGTACTCTGAAGTGATCTGAGAGGACTATATATACTATATATACATAGTATTGGGTCTATTTGTGTTTCTTGGTTGACTTATTTGTTGTTTTCTGTTGCTAACAGTGTATAATTGGCTGGCTTGTGTTAGTTTACTAATGTACAGGCCTGATTGAAAGCCTTCGGGTGTCTCTTTAGATTTTGATCAGAACAGATGCTCCTGCCTGACGATTTGTTTTTGCATAATTTACTCTGAACTTCTGAAAGCCTCCAAGTCACAATTATCAGGTAAACAGAAAACATTGATCCAGTTGCTTTGTCTCTTAATTCTGTCCAGCCGTGCCCTCAACCTGTCCCGTGTCGCCCTTGTGTTGTGCGTGTGTGTGTGTTTGTGTGTCAGTCTGATAAGCTACACCGAGCAGTACATGGACTATGACCAGTTTGTGACGGCACAGGAACCGTCCAACCCCTGGATCAGCGACGACCCCTCCCTCTGGGATCTGGAGGCCAGGTACAAAAGCAGAAACCACATCAGTTTCACTTTCACTGCCGGGGGAATATTTCCTCTTGGTTTGATAAAGTTTAACTGGCAAGTCGCATATAAAGTCAAACGGCAAACTTCAAAACAGTGTTGTACAGAGAGCGTGTGTTTTCTACACACGTGCGATAATATGGCCTTTTGAATTGAATGTTGACATATTCCCTTGAGAGCTGATTACTTTAGACTTCCATTTAAAAGTCGGGTTGTATTGTTTTATATAGTGTTATAATGTTTTGTTTGTTTTTTTGCCTAATTGCTTGTGTAACTGAACGATTTGCGACGGACACAATCAAAGCGATCGCTGCTGTAGAATGGAGAGTGATTCAACATGAATGATGTCTACTGAGGATATTTATAGGTAATTACTTTGAGCCATTTTCTGAAGCGGTGAGGGAAATTCAGAGGTCATTCAGTTTACTCAATCAATCCAAATCAAACAACCTGCCTCAGTTTATGTGTTACAAATGCATATTGGACAATGTCAAATGATTGATCAGACATTGAAATGTTGTCTGGAGATATAAAGGAAGTGATCATTGTCTCTGGGAGGGCGCTGGCAGCTCTCAACAAGTTGCACTATGCTCTGCACTCCCGGCCTCTTCTGAATTATGCAGGAATTAATTAGAGCAGATGTATAATCATTGTGCCTAATGTAGTTTAATAATTCAGCTGAATTGATTCATTGCAGGATAGGAGAAAATATATTCCCTGCAGAGATTAAAATTGATTGATTTCGGATGAATGTTGGCATAATGCGCAGCTTTCCCGACACCAATCTCCCATCAACATGAGTCCTTTTGGATGACTGATCGCATTTCAGGCTTTAGAGTCTCATCGCTTCCTCTGCTTTCATGTCAGACCTCCCGACTCTGAGCATGAGCTCTTAATCTTGACCTCCCTGTAGAAGCTTCAGGTGGATGTTCATACTCTCTCTCTGTCTCTCTCTCTGTCTCTCTCTCTGTCTCTCTCTCTCTGTCTCTCTGTCTCTCTCTCTCTGTCTCTCTGTCTCTCTCTCTGTCTCTGTCTCTGTCTCTGTCTCTCTCTCTCTCTCTGTCTCTCTGTCTGTCTCTCTCTCTCTCTCTCTCTCTCTCTCTGTCTCTCTCTCTCTCTCTCTCCCCACCTTCTCCCATCTCTCCCAGTAAGGAGCCCAGTCAACAGCGGGTGAAGAAGTGGGGTTTCTCTCTGGAGGAGGCCCTGAAGGACCCGGCAGGACAGGAGCTCTTCCTCAAGTTCCTGGAGTCAGAGTTTAGCTCAGAAAACCTGCGGTGAGCACACGAGATGCTTCAATAATCCTCTCCAACCTTTTTATGTTATGGGGAATTTTACATTTGCTGTTTTCTAAACCCGCTGGGTTTCAGCGAGTGAGAAAAATCATGTGGTGCACGATGGTGGTCTATTTTAAGAAACTGGTATTTTTGAAAATATATTTTATTCCGCATCAGAAAGAAATACAGACATAGACATATACAGTAGTTATTTATTTTAATTTAAAGCTATAATGCAGCAGATTGTGTGCTAGGGAGTATAACAGTCACAAAGCTTTCACTGCTCTGAAAATAGCCGGAAAACACAGATTTCTATTTGACATCCCTTTTGTTCCAACCTACCATTTCAACCCACTTGCACACAGTAAACACGGTAAAAAAAAAACTTAAAAAAAAACTAACCACAAGTAAAAGATGTTCCTGTTCCCAGTGCAGAAGATCTGTACCTTGTACACATTAAGAAAAGCTCGCCACTTACAGAAATCTAAATGTCACATTTCTGGGAATAAAAAGAGCAGGAGAAAGGATCCTGTTGAGCTACATTGTTACACAGACTCTCTTTGCACTTGGAAGTATAATTACTTTCTGAGTTTTGCTCAGCAAGATAAATCTGGTTTCTTTGAAATGATTTTATCCATAAGAACACATTTGCTTGGTGGAAAAATTCACAACAACAGTGGAAGAAATGTTATGTGAAAAGATCAAGAAATGAATTTTCCCTGAAAGGTAGGAAAGAGCAATAAATAGCTATGTGAGAATCTAGAATAGAATAAAAAATGACTTTTTTTTCCTGTGTTTTTTTACTACTATTTTAGCGCGTTCACACGTTTTTATAATAATTGTGGTGCATAAAAATGGAAGCATTACGAAACACAAAACATTTAGTTATGATTATGTGATATTTGGACCCGTAGTGTGTTCATCCTTTCGCCATCACCTTCTCCTCGTTTTACAGTAGAAAATCAATCGCTGCTCTTCTATATGAGATAATCCCCCAAAACAACACGTCTGCACACTCACACACATTCACACAGTTTCATGGATCATCACACATCCCATAAATCAACATGGGAGGAAAACACCATTCAGCTGTCAGAGATGACCAGTCTCTCTAAGAGTGTGTGTGTGTGTGTGTGTGTGTGCTTGTATAACACTGATGTTCGCGTGTGTCATCGTCTTGTACTTTAATCAGGTCGGTGATTTCACAGAGTTGCTGCTTATTTATTCACAGTGCAGACATTAAATTCATCCCTCGTTTCGACGTACAGATTCATGGACTTGCATCGTGTTTAGGCTTTAAAGGTTCTATGTGCAAGATATGGCAGAATTTAAAACATTAAAACAACTAACATTATCAGCAGAGTGTGACGAGGTAACGGTGACGTCCGTGTGTTGTGTTGCAGAGACATCTGCTGAAGTTAGCATGCTAACAGGCTAGCTCCGCTCCGGCCAGTCTGTAATACCACTTGTTCCTCTAGAGGTGATGGTGAGTCAGTGTAGCTGCAGTCTGCACTCAGACCAGAGGGAGAAGAAGTCCAGCTGCCTGACAGCATTACTTCTATGATCCCTGCACGTTTTGATAGTTTGTTTTTGATCGAATCCAAAGTACAAGCGAGAAATCGTCTCGCACTCTCGCCTCGTCCTCACCGCCGGCGTGGGGCTGTTTAACCGGGAGGACGGTGGTTGGGAGACGGACAGATCTTCAAGCCGGGTCGTCAAACTTCACTATTTACTGAACGATACAGCTTAGACCCGACTCTCAGAGTACAATACACAATATGAAGAATACTCTCTAACACTCTAAAACACAATTAATATGACAAACTCCCACAACTATAATATCAAATACACAAGCCTTCTAGGTTCCCTGTGTGCGTGTGCGTGCATGTGTGTGCGTGTGTGTGTGTGGGAGAGATAACATGAAGGTTGTTGATACCTCTGAGCTACAGAGTGAGAGAACACACTGATACACACGAGACAGAGAGCATACACCCTTATCTCGACTCTCTCCCACCGGGCTCCTCACCCCTCTCTCTCCCTCTCTATTGTTCCTGTTTTCCGGACCTTTAATTGATTTTATGAGGGAGGTTTTGGGAGAGCACTACTGAGGGAGAGAGTGACAGCGAGTGAGAGAAGCAGACCCTCGAGTGTTTGTCTCTGTATTAATATTTCTCAGAAGCAGTCCACAGGATCAGTGTAGAGACAGACTCATGTCAGCCTGTGGCTCTCCGCTGCCTCTGGTGTTTAGCACAGCTCGTTGCCTGCTTCCCTGTAGATCAGCTCTTATACTGGACAGTTATTAGTCCGAAAGTCAGAAAAAGCCCCAGTCAATCATTTAAAATGTTAAACGAGGTTATTTGAAGTCCTTTCTTCACAGGTTTCACACGTTATGTCTTTGAGGAGTTAACTCTTCTCATACTTCCCAGTACAGTTCCCGCTGGTCCCTATGTAGATAAGAAGAGCTCATTTTAAAGTAACGAAAACACAACGATTCTCAGTTTCCGGTCATTATAAAGTAATGAAAACAGAGTTATGAATATTTTATTCAATTTCTGCAACAACAAAAAATTCCCCCTAAAATCTACACACTGGTCCTTTAAAGTAAAGCTTTTTTTTTTTTAGTGGAAACAAGTCAAATGATCCTACTTTACTCTCAGATTTGTGGATACGTATTAGTATTTACTCAATATTAAACGATTAAAGATGGTTGTTTAGACGCTGTATTGGATCTGTGTTTGCAGGTTCTGGTTGGCGGTGCAGGACATGAAGAGGAGGTCCCAGCAGGAAGTGGCGCAGAGGGCGCAGGACATTTGGGCAGAGTTCCTGGCGGAGGGAGCGCCGAGCTCCATCAACCTGGACTCACACAGCTACGAACGCACGAGCCAGAACCTGAAAGACCCCGGACGATACAGCTACGAGGACGCACAGGTGAGAACACGCAAGACACAGACGTGCATTTCACTTCATTCATCTCGTCCTTTTTAAACAAGTTATTACACTCACAACTAGATTTGGAAATCAGTCAACAAGGCGGTGAAACAATCTCATTATAGGCCTCTACGCTAGTGCAATAACAATAACATTAAAGTATTTCTATTTCCAGTTTTAACGTTCCTAGTTTTAATGAAATACTTCACTGTAAAATCGAAGGAAAATTAACTGAGGTCCCTTTAAAACCTCATTAACTCGCTCACCCACACACAGAAATAACTATCTACAGTGCCATTTATAAATTACATTCAAAAGAGAGAGCGAGAAAAATAATCCAGGTACTTAAAATGCCATGCAGAGCAAGAGCCAAACCTAATTATTCCCACCTGTCAGCTGGAAGGTTAACATGTCTGGCTAAAGTGAAATTCAATAATACACACAAATAATACACCGGCTGCCTTTTGGTGTACAGAATACACTGAACGTAGACTCTACAGTACGTATATACTACATTATAAAGTACATTACAAAGTATTCTGTAAAGTTGTAGTGCAGTTATAGATCAGAAACTTTAAAGGTGTCGAAAGATGTAGTGAAGGGCGTACGTTTTTCTACACACACAAAATGATATATATAAATAACATGAATAAGAAATACAGTATTAGACATTAAAACACTAAAAGGATATACTTTAAAAAAACATATCTGCATACAGTCGATATGAAGCTGCTCGTTAGCTTTGCTTAGCACGAGGCTGGAAACACTGACACTTGACACTTTATATCTTGTTTGTTTAATCCATAGAAAAACTGATGTGTAAAAATGACGATGAGTATTTTTACAAAGGGGGTATATGCCGGACTATTTCTTCATGCTAACCTATGTTAATCGGCTGCTGGCTGAAGCTGCATATTAAGCCTACAGACGTGGGAGTGGTATAAATGTAAGCTTAGCGTATGTGTAAATATAACTTTAAATGTACCAGTCATTTCCAGAGCAACAGTGTTCCTCAGCCACATACTGTAGGCTCACAGAGGGTCTATAAGAGGCGGTGTACAGTAATAACACAGCTCAGTCCCCCCACCTTCTCTCACACTGCAGGGAAAGGCTATATCATGCTTTTAATTTATATCTCTCGAGGTGATCAGTGTCAGTGCTGCCTCTTCAGAAACTCTATCCCACGCTGTTGTCTGCCCCATTTGTCTTTCTTACACGCCTCACCAATATCAACTAATGGGTTTATATTGTGGAGTGATTTATAGAGAAAACGCCTCGCTGGGAGATAGAAATGGAAAGGAAGTGTCGGGTGGTGTCTGTCAAATTTCCTCTCCTGTTACAGGCTTAAAAGGGGGGGGGGGGAAGGGAAGATTTCTCCTGTCAGTTAGTTGGCAATGTGCTACAATCATGTCTCTCCCTCAGTGACTGCGTCGTTTAGTTTACTCCGGCTGAGTTTTGTACATCAGTGGCACAGAATCATTATATAAATACACGAGCAGTGAAACCCATGTGTCGTCTCTCTTCCTGCCTCGTGCTCTCTCCATTCAGGACCACATCTACAAGCTGATGAAAAGTGACAGCTATACACGCTTCCTGCGCTCCAACGTGTACCAGGACCTGCTGACGGCAAGGAAGAAAGTAAGCATGTCTGTCTGTCTGTCCCACAGGTCCATTTCTTACATGTCACATGCTAACTGTATGATTGCACATGGCATTGTCCCTGCAGGACTGAAGCTCCAGGGGCATCATGGAGATGGGCTTAAAGCCAAATTATGAAAAACTTCTAGCCACGAAGCTGCTGAGAGAATGCCACTGCTTCTAATAACCGAACTATATGCTTCACCACATTCAGCGTTTTTTTTGCATTAAGTAAATTGCTTTGACAACTTGTAACAACTATTTCAGAATGGAAAGTTACAATTGCAATCTGTGATTTGGATGAACTCGCCCTTTTAATGTGAACACATCTGCACACACACACATTAGATTTGAACACTGAAATGTTCTTTTTCTTTGACTCTCCAGCCTGAAACAGAGCAGGGGCGACGCACCTCCCTGGAGAAGTTCACTCGCAGTGTGGTGAGTGTCCCCCTGCCTCTGCTTTTAACTCTTAAACTACATTCATTAAAGTACAAAGAGTTGTGGTTTTGATATCATATCCCAGCAAAAGACGGATGACAGCTCCTCAGCTTTTGGGAGCAAATATGGAGGTGAAATATGGAGGTTATTACAGCTACTGCATGAGAAATGATGACTGATTCTTTATTAGTGTATAAGAATGTAAAGTGTATAATGTAACTAGGGCTCAGTAACCAAACATTTACACCGATACTCTGATTTGAACTTTAATAGCTTCTGTGCTTTGGCTCCTACCCTGAGGTTTTTTTTTTTTAAAGTATTTGTCTTGTTCACAGCACTAATTGATTTGTCCAGCTTTATAACCATGGACAGAAAATTGCTTGCAGGAATATTGAAGAGGAGATGCAGGATAAATGTTTTAAAGGAGGGTTTTAAGATGTAAAATGTCAGTTTTGTTTGCTGTCTGTGCTGTTTGTTTGGATTCATGAAATAGTGGCAGGTAATATTTCTTTCAAACCAACACATGAAGGCTTTAGTTTACACAGACCTGCCACCATGACAATCCAAACAATAGTATGGCTCATAGTACAGCCATAAAAA
>CALSCE010010644.1:5082586-5115134 GCA_943593645.1 Bovichtus variegatus
AAAGTATAGTAAAAAAAAAAAAAAAAAAAGTCATAGTAAAAAAAAAAGTATCGTAAAAAATAAAAAGTAAAAGTATAGTATGTAAAAAAAAAAAGAAAAAAAAAAGGTTGTAGTATGTTAGAAAAATGTCATAAAAAAGTCAGTTATCTCTCTAGATGCACTATGAGAATGAAGATAATCAATAAATACATGTTATTTAATGGATTTAATATATCTAGCTTGGCATTTCCTTTTCATATCATCACCACTTTGATGTGCACTTTCAGCTTTCTTACACTTTTTGCATCATATCTTGTCTTTCACTTTTCCTCCCACGCTGCTCTTCCTAAATCCTCAGTTAAGCTTTTTTAACTTGACAGCTGTCACCCTCACCCCCCTCAATCTCTCTGCCTCCCACCAGGGCAAGTCGCTGACGGGAAAACGACTGACGGGCCTCATGCAGTCGTCCTGACGAGGCTTGGATGAAGAGTAGGAGGAACCATGCCCGGAAGAGCTGCTCACCCCCGGGGAGCAGGTTGAAAAGGACCCTGGGGTGTTTGGGTGTGGCTGTGGGAGGCGGGTGAGGACGCCGCACTGGACCGACCACCATGTTTGAAACTCACCTCAGATCAGTTCAAGAGGACTGACAGCATGCAATAAGTCACCAGACCCGACACCAGGACAGTGCTGTCACAGTGTAGAGGACAAACGATGCTACTCTTCTTAAGAGGTTTCTACTCAACAAGCCTGCGCCGCGCCAGGCTTCGGTGTTTCTCTCGTCGTTTTTCTGTACTATCTCCAGTCATGTTAATATGGTAGCTGAAGAGGCTACCGCTTTACTTTCAGTGATATAAACATGGAATGCTTGAATGCAAATGAGACTTAGATTAATGCCGTAGCTAGCCGTTTCATCTCGCGTCATTCACTAGGATGATACAAGGGAAAGAAAGAGGGACGAACACCAGGTGGCAGTCACACTTCCTGCTTTAGTGTTCCAACGAGTGGAGTAGTACGCCAACGTTTTTAGCAAATGAGCTTTTTTGATCAATCTGCTGATGTGGGATGACACAAGATTAATATCCTCTGTGTCCAATAGTGGTTTAGTTGGTTACAATGTGTTTACATTTTATTCGAACTAACGCCTGGATTTATGCTCGTTACAGACTGAGTAAAACTGCAGATGGCAACATGTGACCACCTTGACCTGCTCTGTACAGTAGGTCTTTCCTGGAAAGCAGGTAACAGGAAATTAAATTTCAGGATTTAAAAACATTTTTTGGCAGCAATAAGTGTTTTTTATTCGTGTCACAATACTGGGGGAAAAAAAATTTAATCTGTTCTATTTATTAGATTCTCACATGATCTAAAACGGAAAATTTAAATTTCATCATTTTATCACTGCTACTGTAATTGACTAATTTCAACAAGCATTTCTCCAAAGCCTTGTGACAAACCACACTGAACAAACAGATGAGTGATCTTGTTTTCATAAGAAGGTAAGGGCAGGTTGATCAAGTGTGTAACTTTAACTAAACGAGCTGATATAATGTTAGGCTTTAATCTTCTGAACATTCCACTTCAGGCGGCCACAACAAGGTTTCAGTGGGCTGACCTATAACCATTCTTCACCTTATGTAAAGAGGACCGTGATAATAAAAGAGGAATGCACAATAAAGCAAGGGATTTGGTCCGTTACTTCATACGTGTACATTTAATTCCTCCAGGAGCTGCAAAGAAATTCACCTTTTACGTCACACAAAATGGAGAAATGGAGGCAAACATCAACTTATGAACTTTGAATGCGGTTCCATCTAACAGGTACATTGTAGCTGTTTGTAGTCACATACTGCCCTCCAGTGTATCTGGAATGTTAGTGCAGGGAAATGTCTCTTAACGTTACAGGGTACATGCAGGAATCCTGAAGTTAAATACCTTTTCGAAGCTATTTCCAGTTCTAGCTGGTTACATCAGCAACACACTTGAACTTGTATTTACTACACATTGAGTCTGAGAGAGCACAACTTAACAGTCTTATGTAAGTTATTATGTATGTTATGGCACACTTAAAGGATTGGAGACTTAATTGAAAGAGAAATACAATACATTTATTAACATAGTGCACAATGGGAAAGTTGAAGAAAATGAGGAGGGGGTCGTGATGTCATGAGCTGTACAGGAATATCTCCCCAGAGTCTAGACAACGGTGGTGAGGAGCAGGACTCCTGATGGACTGACTGGAAGGCCAACTGGGAACACTGGTTGTGATGAAGATCGGAGGTGAATGGGGTGGGGGAATAGGTGGCAAAAAGGTAAAAGTATAGTGCTGGTCTGTTTATAGAAAGTCACTAAATCAATCATTGTATAGGACCAAGTGCTTCAGAAACATTTAGTGTGGCCCCTGAACTTGACATGAATCCCTGGTAGTTTGTCATAAAAAAAAAAATTAAAAAACCCTCACGGTAAATTAGGTCAAGAAAAAATATACATGCTACAAAGTTTCATACATAAATCAACCAGTTTAACCAACTGAAATAGTTTTTAGGACCCACAAACTCGTATCTTAATTATTTCCTCTGGCACACAGAATTAAATTATTTTAATATGAAAATCATCACCCATATCCCAAAAAAAAGTAGACTCAAACTTAAGTAATTGAACACTATGAAAATGTTGACAGTATTGGGTGGAGGCTGTGAAGTGCAGTAGCCCCACCTAGGGGAGTTTCAGTAAAAAGCAGCAACAGGGAATTTATTTCAGGCTTCTTTTGAAACTTAATACTCATTGCATCAAACAAATATTATATTCTAAAAAATCTCCTACAATCGTGTCGAGAATGAATTTCTTATTTTCCTGACATCATATTCTGCAGTTTTAAAGGACAGGACAATCTGGTTGATGCTATCAAGACTATATTTCAGAAACACCATGCAGAACATAGACCGCCACTACTGTCAACTACAAAAACCTTGTACCTTTAATTTAGTATCTCAGCGATCAGATGTTTTTAAAGATCACTGTCCACATCTGTGGCTGTGCAGGATGACAGTCAAACTTCATCTATGGCTTTGAGGGTGAGAAGGTAAAGACTGTTAACTACAAATAGGGTGGAGAGATTTAGACTTTCTGAACAAGGTTTATGAAGGACAAACTCACGCACAATTGTACTTTTTCATTCTTGCTAGAGGGACTTCACTGAAAAGCAAAGCTGATTTAATGTTATCGTAATCACACACTCAAAAATATAATTACTGTGAGCACCTGTAACCACAGCACAGGTCTCAAACTATGAAACACATTTCAAAACACTCTTGAGACCTCATTTTGTAGCCACGATAAGATTTATTGACCAGAGTCTTACATCGTACATAAAGTCAGGGTCTCGTACTGAAAATGTGGGATGTTAGGAAACCTGCACCAGGTAACTTTGCATGCAAACAGGAGTTCAACACACTGATATATAAATGTTGTGCCCAGTGCTCTTCTCATTTCTCACTTTGTACGTACTCTGTTCCTTTCCTCATCTTACTCCCTCCAACCTGCGGTGTGAGCGGAGGGAGAGAAGCATTTAACAGTATGAGACGTGTGGCACCAGCTGTCCATTGTCATGGGTGCTGAGAGACTTCCACCGCTCTCCTTGAGGTGCAATTTAGGAATTGAAACTTCCTTCAAAATGGGGCACAAAATAGAGAAATGAGAAGAGCCTGTGGACCTGTATCCTCTTGAGAAGTACTGTATTAAGGGAGCTCTATGGTACCGGTCAGGCAGCTACAGCAGGACAGGAGAGAGGCTGGACTCCTTTAATCTCTACAGCCTTGTTGAAGTGCACATCCATGATCTTAGAAGCTTTGGTGATCTTCAGGTTTCTCAAACAACCTTTGAAGGAAGCGCTGGTGGAGAGAGCTGCCTGTCGAACTCCAGCTGAGAGGAGTAAAAAGGTGACATCTCAGCACAGTAATGCATCTATTGGGTGTTGTTTTATTATCAGTATCATAACAGATGTGCAAGTACTATGTTAAGGATGTGCGTGAGAAGGCGGTCATACCCGGATATCCTCCGACATAGATGGGGTCGTTGGTGTCGCACGTGTTGGAGCGTGCGTTAGGACTCTCCGCTTGGCTCTGCTTCTCGTCCACCACCAGCTCCACCCTGTGGCGAAGCTTCCTGGCAGTGACAGAGTGCCACTGGCCGTCGCAGAACCCGTCCCCCTCAGGCATGTGCTCCGCCGTGATGAGTCCAGCTCCGTTGTCAACGTGGAAGAGCAGCTAGAGAGACATGAAGGAGTGCATGTATTAAAACTACATTTCTGAAATGCAACTTATGTATCTAAGCACTTGTGTTGTTCTTTTACCACACATATTGTACCCACGTGATGCAAAGTGTCATAAAACTTTCAAAAGTACACTTATTTGTTTTATGGCAGAAAGTTAGATGAGAAAATGAACACAGTAGCACTCACTTAGCTTAGCACAAAGAATGGAAACAGTTGGCCTGACTCTGTACAACTATAACAATGTGTTTACCAGCACCTCTAAATCACACTAATAAACATGTTTTACAGGGTTTATGTGCTGGACTATTTCTTGGCTGAGAGCAGCTGGTGACTGCTCGGAGTCAGGAAATTGTTCGACACGTGACCCCTAGTAAAATGGCGAAATCACAGATTTACCAATTAATTAGTGAACTTCAGAGGTGTTGATCCTGTAACCATTAGATGCCAGGCTACAGACATGAGTGGTATTGAGCTTTTTATCTAACTCTCTGCCTCAAAAAGTTGAACTATTCCTTTAATCAGTGTCATGTACCTTGCCCTCGACGATCTCTAGTCCCAGTCCATCGTTGGCTTGGTTACTGATGGCCAAAAGCACGCCATCGATTCTGCTGGTCCTGAACTCTAATGCTATCGACACATCCAGACCAACTCTGTACGAAGAGACTAGAGGAGGAGAGATTATTATTCACCTTTATAAAAGAGAACTAAAGGACTGGGTGTTTGCAAGGGGCTTCTGTGTCACATCTGTGTCACATCTGTGTCACATCTGTGTCACATCTCACCTGCTTTCAAGAAGCCAGTGCCTTCAAAATAGGTGCCCGTCTCTGTAGCAACAAAGCACCTTCCTACCATGTGACTGGAGGTAGGCGTGGCCATGTTCAATTTAAAGTCCTCAATGACGGCCTCGGTGCGGCCTGGGAGAGAGAGCCAGAGGTTAATCAATTAGAGACAAAAATGTAGATGTGTATTAACAAGCGACAACTCTAACCCGGAGAGTTACAAGTATGTAACACGTGACATATGTGCAATCATAAATACAGATTCCTGACCTGTAGCAGCTGCCTTAGCGCTGACAGCACCTCCAACCATCTTAAAGTTACGGATACATCCATTGATACTGTAGAGAATCTAGCGACAGAAAAAGGGGGAGAACGTTTGGTTTATTCAAACAACATCATCAATCAATCCCTCCAGTGTTCAGGTTGACATCCATTGAACATTCATAATCAGTTATTAGTTGAATGTGACATTGGAACCAAACAGTTCAGATGAAGTACTCAAGAGAAATATGGCTTCCTGGGCTGACATGTTCAAAATGGATGTGCTTTTTACCGGTCCTATTCTCTTGCTGGTGTAGTTTTGTGGTAATCCACCAACATACAGTTTTCCCACAACGTCCAACAGGTCAGCCTGGTGAGAAGAAGATAGGGTATTAATGCAAAAATAAAACAATCCTTTCAAAAACATGGTTATAAGACCTGAGGTTTATTTCTGGATCATTCGTTTTTATATTTACTTTTTACTAGTCTGCCATGTAACTTCCTGTATGTGCAGTTATATGAGAAAAATGGTTAGAATAGAAAACAAATGCACCTTCTTTGGACTGATCATCTGTTTACTGTATCGCCCATCAACTATAACTAGACCCCTCTGCTTGATACGGCTTACACGGATCTGAGAAGAGAACGAAAGGAGGGTTAGAAAGACTCGAGGAAAAAGGAACACGATGCATTTATACCAAAAGAGAAGATATATCTTAGATGTAAAGAAAAAAAAAAAAAGGTTGCTGTGAGTTGAAAATGAAATTTCGTGTTCATTAAATTTCGGACTTTCTGATAAATTAAATAAATCTGATAACATGCCACAAACAAAGAGAAGACCAGAATTACCATCAAACTTCTACAAATATCTATAAATAATAACGGTTGTAACTCTAATAACACCCGGTCTTAAAGTATGTGATTTCCCAACGTAGACACAGAGAAATGAAGGGGACAAAACAAATAATGTCGCTCGGTAGAGAAACTGTCCCACCTTGTGCCAGTCCCCATCATTGATGGACAAGGGGACGCAGCCAGATATGTTTCCATGACCCAGATCATAACCCAGACAGACCTGTCCATCCTTGATCTGCAGGAGGAGAGAGGTAGAGGGTCATGACGGAGAGACACCAGGATGACATGCTTAATGTGACCATTTGTTCCTGAATATCATGCCCTTGGTTAAACAGACACAGGGAGGAAGGATGTGAAACATGACACTCTCTTATGCCAAATGTTAAAATTCACCCGTTTCCGTTTTTTGATAAAGTAGCCATAACTTGTACTTTGTGAGCCACTTGGTCTATATTACTGCTTTATGGGCACAATAGTGTGTGTGTGTGTGTGTGTGTGCGTGTGTGCGTGGCACATTTCAATAAAAAGTGGTGAAAGGTAATCAAAGCAAAGCAACTTGAATTAAACTTGTGAAGATAGAGAACTTTAAAAAAGATTAAAAGAAGTAAGTTATAGCAGCAGGTGATACCTGTATGGTGACAAAGTCAGCGTGGTTGATTCTTGCCATGTAGAGAACGAGACCAGACTCCTCCTTCGTCCTCAGCTCAAACTCCAATATAAGCCTGGGACACGCATACAAAAGCATATGTTAGGTAATAAACAGTTCATATAATAAAACATCTAACAAAGGCACAGTAAATCAAAACGGTAGAATGTCTTTCGCATGCTTTGCATTGTCATCAGAATACTGGAAAAGACAAGAAAACTGGATTATGACAGCATTTTAACACACAAATCAATTTCCTGCAAGGGTAATAATACAGTAACATTTCCCACAAATGGATTAAGTTAATTCTCTATTAAAATATTTTGGCTGTCGATTTAAATGCCTGAAAAATCGCTTTTCACTTAAATTACATAATTAATTTATAGGAGCACAAGTACAATTTCCCAAGCAAATGAAAACAATAAGGCATAGCGTGGAATATTAAGTAAACAGCATGGAAGACAAATTGCAGTTTTAACTGAGTAAGACGCGTATCTTGCCATTTGATCATATTTTCCAGCACTGACATTTTGATTTGGACAGCAGGCTACCTACAGAACATGTCCAGGAAATGAATGTTACAAGTCTTTGAACAACACACTGTTCCCCTTCTGCTCATCCATTAACAACATTATCAGATCAATACACAAACCATCGTCTAAAGACGTGATGGGTGAATATATGGGATTCATTTCTTTCCATCGTCTTTAAAAACTATTTTATGTCTGACTTTGTGAAACAGAAAGGTTGTTTTCAGGGACGGTCAAGTCAAGAACTTGTTCACTAATTCAACACATTGTTATTTATAGAGGATGTTTCCCTGGATTTTGACCTGCTGTACACTCTTATCCCGTCCAAACAATCACTCACTCACTTTTGTTTATTAATTTAAAACTGCACTCCATAGTGTGGGATCCAAGCAAGAAACCTGACAAAATACACAGAAACACACCCAAACATGGGTCAGAGTGGTGCAGTGGTGGACTTCAATTAGGTAGAAAAGTACTTTTACTTACTCCAGTATTTACATTTCATGCTGCTTTAAAATTCTACACAGCAGAGGCAATTATTGTGCTTTGTACTCCACTATATTCATTTCACGGCTACAACTAATTACTTTACAGTTTAAGATGGACTTATAAAATATGAAGCATTATTACAGCTAGCTGAAGAGTATATAAAGTAGATACACCTCAACCAACTACGGTTAAAATGCTACTCACACGTAAACGCATCATTAATAATGTTTAACAAGAAAATTATGTAAAAATAGTATAACAAATTTTCTCAGAGTACTTTTACTTTTGATACTTTTTTATATTGCAGTATTTTACTCCTCCACTGTACGTTTGTGCTTACGATGAAGATTATTTTGGCGATATTTCAATTTTTTTGAAAAGTTGTATTGATTTAGAAGAACAAAGTCCTGCCACTTAAGTGTCAGTGTCTATTTAACGTGCAGTTCATCACCTACATAAATATGAAGAAACATGTGCATGTCCTCACAGCATGGTGTGCACTGCAGGCGGGCAGCGCCACTAAATGATTGTTTATTCTGAATACATACCTCTCTCTGACTTTGGCGTCATCAAACGCAAAGGTCATGTGACTGTTCCTGGTCAGTCCAAACTGATAGGCCTTCTCCAGCGCTGTCGGGGCCACAGCTGATGCACATGAATCCTGTAGATTGGACATAATATGTCAGTTAAGCTGACAGGGTTTCCCCACAGTGCTCCTACCGCCTCCTGTCAACAGGAAGCTTAACACCTGAGCAGAACAAGTCAATCACACTAATAGGGTTCCTGCTTCTGACCTGCAGGGACCTAAAGGGCTGCTCGGTCCCAAATGGACCACGGAACGTGAATGAAATGAATGAAAAGCTCTCAGAAGATCAAATTAATGTAGATTTGTAAATGTAGCCTTGGATGTGCAATGAAAAGATTACCATGTCAAATATTTCAGATGGTCTCAGCAAGCTGCGGCATATCAAAATGTGCTGAATTAAAATCATCTTTTGTTCCGCATCACCTCAAATGAGTTACTGCCAAGGTGGATTTGGCTGACACCGTTTTCAAATCAATGGACCCTCCCACAGTTTGATCATCATAAATCCGCCACATATTTTTCTTTTAACCTGATCCCGACGTCACTCACTACGGTCAGATTTTCGTTTGATTTGTGCTTCCTTTTGGCAGCAGGGCAAACACAGTACAGATGAGTACTACTGGGCCACTCGTACGTTTACAGGGTGCAGTTCAGCCAGGGACCAGAAGGTGTCAGTGTTGTAATACAAGTAAAGGAATCTCATTTATGTTTTCCTTTTACTCCCTTTCTCCTGCAGTTTATCCCCCTCTCCCTCATACACGTTTCTTCCTCCTGCTCTCCCACCTGATACTACCTTTACTCTTGTGTCCTTTCATTCTCACCTTTTTCTCTTCTTTCCTGTCCTCTCTACCACGCCTCACTGTTTACTTGCTACTACTCTCCCAACAACTCGTCTTCTTTTATCTTCTCTCCTGCATCCTATCAGATCAACTTTCCTTTTGTTTTCTTTACTCTAAAGTCATGTCTCCTCTCCTCCTCTTGTCCTCTAGTAATGTTCTTCTTCTCTTTGATCCCTACTCTGCTTTATTTTTTCACTTCTTCTATCCACCTCTATCTCCTCTTCAATTCTGTGTTTCTGTTTTTGCCTCTCCTCCCATTTTTACCCACCACTTTCCTTTCTTCACCTGCTGACTCCCTCTGTCTTCTCCTATTGTGTCCTCTACTCTCAGTTGTTCTCCACAACTTTCTTTTTACCACTTTTGCTTACTTTTCTCCCTCCTCTTTTCTTGCTCCTCTGACATTTTCCACCTTGCCAAATCTCCTCTCCTCCCATCTCATCATTCCCTTCATCTTTTTGATCTCTTCTTCTTTCCCTGCCCTTCCTCCTCCTCCTCTCCTTTCATATCTTACTGTCTATTTTTCCATCACCCACCGCTGCCGCCAACGGAAGACCTTCAGCTTTTTATGTCCTCCCCCGCCTTCTCTACTTTCCTCACCTGTTCTTCACTCCTTCACCATCTCCTTTCTCACTTCTTGCTCTACTGTTCGTCTCGACCTGTCCTCACCCGATTCTCTTCATTTCAATGTCTTTCCTTAGCCCCTTTCCTCCGATCTCGTTTCCGGGCCTTCTCTTTTCTTGACTACATCTCCTAATAAGTACCAAAGCTACTTTGCCATACCTCCAGTGTCAGAGTGAGACAAAGTTAGAGAGAGAGGGAGAGCATCTGAGACGACTGAGTGCCTGTGTGTGTATGTGTGTCTTAATCTCCTCTCTTCTCTTGTTCCCTTTCAAGTGAGGACATTCTCCACACCGTGACCTTGCTTTGTTACAGCTGACACACCTCTTATCGCGCTCTGTCCTCATATCCGCTCCTCCTCCTCAACCTCCCTCTTTTTTTCTCTCTTTCTTATTCTCTCCCTATCTAACAAAAGGGAGATGTCACTTGCTCAGAAGCTCTTTCCTTCCCTCTCCTTTCATTCTCCTCCGTCTTTCCATTAAGCCAACAAAGGACGGGTGCCGCTCTGTTCAGAAAGACTCTCTCTCTCTCCCTCCCTCTCTTTCCTCCTCTTCATCCATGGCTCACATCACCTTTTCTCTCCACTCACATCTATCCCTTCTCTGTCTTCTACCCTCTTTCATCCTCCTCTTCTTCCCTCCCTTTCTCTCATCCCCTCTGCGTCTTTCCATTAGGCTAACAATAGGAAGGCCGTCTTCCATTGAGAGTGGCTGCTCTTTGGTTGGAGGTCACACCAATAGAATCTGAAGTCATTTGGTGGGGATTATGTATAAGTGTGTGTGTCGTTGCCACCACTCTTGAGAGATCAGAAGTCCTCGCTCTGCTTATTGTACTTTTCACAGAAGCTACTCTTTTGACCTCTGGTAGTAATTATCTTTAGCTACAAATGTTGTACTGCTCAACTCATGACCACCTTAAAGACAGTGCAGTGCAATGCTATAGTGTTGGATAGTGTTTCAAACTTGAGTTGAAACTAGAAAAGCTTGAGGCCACTAATACTGCAGATGCAACAGCTTTACAACTGCACTAAGATCCTTAAGAAGCAGTTTAAAGGGAAAAGTACATCACTATGTAAACTAATCACCTGCAAAGAAATGTAGATTGCGAAATGAGAGTCCGCTACAGGGTGGCCTGTTCCAACTCCTCACCATAAGAGTATTAAATGAGGAAGGCTCTCCCTTCTCTCAATAACTAATGTCAAGGGCTCTTGGGCAAAGCACTTAGCCCCAAGCTGCTCAAGCCGAGCTGGTCAGTGGCCACCAGTGGAAGACTGTGGCTGCACAAAGCAACTCAGTGCAAATGTGAAGCAGATAGATAAAGAAAGCTTTACTCCACTGACTGTCTGTGGGGGAGAATGGGTTGGATTCTAGATTGATTGCAAAAAAGACACTAAGGTAAACATAGAAAGCAAATAAGAAAGGTCTGAGGTGTGTGTGTGTGTGTATATGTATTGATCCTACTAACAAGTACTGTCTGTGTAACCAAAGCCTGATAAAGCTATGCCTTCGATCCATTGTTGATCAAAAACTATGTTAAAAACACAGCAGTGAGTCCACCATTGCAACAGGCAACATGTACCTTCATTACCATGAATGTGGTCACTGCACTTTGTTTTAATCAATCCCCCATACATCTCAACGCTGCCGCAAATACGGAAATACAAGCACACCAAATGCTGAAAATAGCCCCCACCAAATACACTGTGTTTTCCTGTTTAAGTAACATTTGCTAAAGTCATTTGCAAGTGTGTGTGTATGTATACCACGTCAGCGCTGGGCTCCTGTTTAGCAGTGGGCGGGGCCGCAACAGTGGGTGTGGCAGGGGGCGTGGCCTCCTGTGGGGTCAGCAGTCGGGGAGTGGGAAGGAAGGATTAGTGGCAGCCACAGAGCCGAGAGGGCGACAGTGTTTATGACAAGCACACAGCCCTCCAATCAGCTACAGGCAGGCAATGATGTCATAAACATAAAAGCTCAAAGAGGTTAAGGAAATAATGGAGAAACTTTTAGACTGCAGCTCTTTCTTTTTTTTATACCCTGAATTAAAGCATAATAATTACTACAAGAAGATTGAACAATATTTAATAAAAGTGGTTCTCTTCCCTTGTGAGACTCTGACCATGTTAGATTGTGTTACTTCTGGAGAAGAATAAGCAAGGACTGTTTCCAGTTAGTTTTTTTTAAATCAAAAAGTCCTGCTTTCGATCTGAGAATTTACCACGTTATACTCTGTTAATGTTGAATTTCAGAGTGACTGAGGGAAATTAGAGAGCTGTGATTTGAAAAGCTAATTGGAGGCAGTTGTCTTCATACCGTCAACCAGAACAGCATGTAAAAAAAATAAAGAATTACACCCTTAAAAATAAGATTCAGATTTCATGTTTTAAGAGGTTCACTGGAGCCTGTAAGGAGCCACTCATGGAGTCTCTTCAAACTCCAAATTGGTGCTTACAACTATCTTAAGCATCAGAAATAAAGAATATGTTGCAACAGAAAAGTGGGAGATAGAGAAGCCTCTTTATTCAAGCACATGCTGAGACTGTTATTTACTGTCAGTTGTGATTCGACTTCTTCAGTCTGACAATATCCTTCTGCTGTTGACAAAAAATGCATCTTGCAACACAGCGACAAAAAACGTAGTAATTGTGTAAAATTGTGCTCCACGCTAGCGTTATAAAAAGCTGTTTCATTATGATGTGTTTAACAACTACATGACATGATCCATTAAGACACAAACATGGTGACTACTCTCTGCTAAAAGGTGGAAACTATTTATGTTAGTGTATCCGTAATCTGGAAATCTAATCATGAATAAATAAATAATTGTATATTTTATTTAATTACAAGGACATCAAATTGTGTGATGACCAAGTAGTTTGGAGTATCATCAGAGTAAGCCAGTCTCATGTTTCAGCCGGTATAAAGATCAAGGAAAGAGACACACGTTACAAAAATACACAGAAGCTAACTCATGAGATACATTGGTTCTCTATAAGATGTAAACAGTAACGTTAGTGGACTAAAGGTCATGTCCTCTAAAGACTTTCTTGTTTTAAAATGTCTCCCATTTTCCTCTAAAGTTTGGGGAGACATTTGCTTCTATATAGTAATGTGTTGTGGCCGTAATGCAAAGCTGTTCCAAGAGTCAACAAGATCAACATGAACAAAACACCCAACAAACAAAACATTAACCATGATTACTCAATGAAAATATGGTAAAACCTTACCTTCAACCTCAGCTCAAATGTAGAGCTATGGCTTCTCACAGCCTGTAAGTCTACTCTATATCATAAAACAGATGAACCTACAGCCCATAAAGCAACAAGCCACAGAGTTTAGTGAAGCTGGCAAAGCTCTTTGGCTCCGTGCATCATGATCAATGTCCTTTGAGAGGTGTAGTTTTGCAGGTAACTGATAAACTATGACTGCTGTAAGGAATATAATATATTAAATATATGAAATATATCTTGCCTATCCCAATGCTAAGGGTATAAAGTGAATGACTACCAGCCTCTTAGCATAGTAGCTAAATGTTAGCTGAGAGCGTTTTGGCTCCGGTGGGCTCATAAAGCATAAATGGCATGCACAGTTAGCGTAGCATAGCGCCGCGGCTCCGCACTGTATGACAGGCTGCCAGAGGTGGAGTTTAGTGGCTCAAGGCTAAAGGGACTATAAAGAAGAGTTAATGGGCTGTACAACTGCTATGTGATGAAGCGCTAAGCTAACAGGGCGAGGCCATGGCTGCATTTCATCAGAGAGAAATAGGTGTGTACTTTGTGTGTGAGTAACAGTCAGAAAAAAACTAAATGGTGGAGTAGGACATGTGTGCGATTCTGTAAATCTGTGTGCATTTTATTTTATTTTTTTACTGTATCTGTATGTGTCTGCATGTACATGTGCCAACAGTTTAAAAAAGGCCGCCTAACCAAAAGTATTGACCATTATATTACTGCAAATAAAAGCCCTCTGGTGTAATATTTATATCCCTTACTTACATATTCCATTAATTTTTAATGCTTTAACACCTTCTATGGAAAAATATTAATGATGAAAGTTATGCCCATGAGTGTTTATGAGTGTTGTCCAAGTGTGTGTGTGTGTGTGTGTGTGTGTTCCCAGGTTAATTTGAGCCACTTACAGCAGGAGGATCTGGTGCTGGGGTCAATGGAGGACTGAGTGGCTTCGACTCCTCCTTTTCCTTTATAGGCTCCTCTTCTTCTTCCGGCAGAAGAGGTAGAGGTGCCGGAGGGGCGAGGTTGGGGCACTGGCCAATTTCGGCATTCTCAAAGGACACAGGCATGGAGAAATCTGACAGACTGAGAGATGGACGGGCGATTAGATTTAAAATGACTGGATGTAAAACTGACAGGGACATCAGAATAAGTTCATTTTCCATCATCAGAATTACAGAGACCTGTTATGGTGTTTCCAGACTGAATGCTTCAGTATGTTTATCACATCAAGTATATTTTTGCTTTGCTTCACGAGCAGTGGTTAGACTGATGCACTCTGTTTGTGCTGTCCATTTCAATTAGCTGGAAACAGTAGAGGTGCTCAGTACATGAACTGACAAATCTGTGGCATTGAATCTTCAGGCCGAACTCATTATCAACACGAGAGAATTGGAGGCTTTTAGCAGTGGAAATGTGCGCCATCTGGGGCAAAATCACCCCCCCCCCCCCCCCCCCCCTCCAAATGGCCAACTTTACAGCAAAAATAAAACACGCCCTGGTTCAAGAAAACTTAAGGCTTAATTAACTACGCTTTGAGTGACAGGGTGACATCACAGGGACTGCACTTTGTATTCAATCACACTGCCTCTACTATTTGTTATGCGTGCAGCCTGAACACATCTTAACAAGATTAAGGGTCAGGGCCACAGTATGATCATGTATAAGTGCTAGAAAAACAGAAGTATAGCAAGAGTTATTCATATATATCTAATACAAATTAACGTAGGTTCCATCATGGTGGGTGCTTCTGGAACAACCACAAGAAATACACACAAAGATGGATGAGGACTCACTGACAGATAGACAGATGTATATTAGCTAGAAGTTATAGTGTCGGGGTGATAAGGGTGGAATGAGGTGAGCGATAGACAAACAGACACAAACATAAACACACAAAGATGAGAGAGGGGTGTAATTTGAGTTATGAGTATGTTTATGATGTTGGACAGCTCTATTACGGCTGTTCTGGCAGAAAGAGATGCTGGCTTTATCATCATCAACAGCATCGTTCATGACCTCCTGCAATCATATTAACTACGCTTTAACCCAGCAGTGTATGCGGTCAAAATTAGGCCTGTCGTCCACTGCCAGAAAACATTATTGGGAATACATCAGGAAAATTAGGGAAAGCTGCACGGTTTGAAGCGTGAGTATTAATACAGTGCATTTAAGGTGAACAGTTAAAGTTTACTGAAGTAAAGTAAATTGATTAGTTTTGCCTGAGTCAGTGTTTTAACATGGTGGAATGCAGATGCAGGGGCAGAGAAATATCCAAAATCAAAAGCTGACTCTGTTATTTTGCCCCATATTGATCTTGAGATGTCAGAACCATATAACTCTGTGGATGTATCAACATAAAAATAAACTGTTTCAGTTAGTTCAAAGAAATGTTCATCTGATCAGATCATAACACAGTACTTGATTGGTTCTGATGGAAAAACAAACAGATTCTGTTCATATTGCTAGCAGAGCTGTGCTAAAATACGTAACCAGAGTCAGTCACTGGAAGTTAAGTTTGGATGCGACTCGGCTACAAAAAGTGTGAAGACACTTTGAATATAAATGAATATAAATGGTTAATTGGAAACATTCAACTTTAAAATGCCCACTGCAATGTTACACTTTATCACAGTATTTCAGTATCTGATACTATAACATATTGCTAAGCTTTTAGAACAATTCCTCTACTCTGTTCCAATACTGGCACTTTAAAAAAGACCAACGCATGATCAGTCCCCCAGAACACACTGTCCATTTTAATCTAATCGTATCTAAGAAGAAGTACAACGGCTCCTATCTGCTCAACAATATTTCAGGTTCAAGAAAAAGCCAACTTTAGCTCTGTTTCAATAAATATACACCTGACTACAAGTTACGTACACAGCGTTGACCATGAGGTTCCATATGCATCCCTGGAATGGCACGTTGGTTCTGTTGGACGTCTGCTCCACCTCTGCAGGAATACCACCGAGGAAGATACGCTGCAAGTTCACTGGCTGGTCGTGGGGAAGCGCTGCCTCCCTCTTGGCCTCCTCGTCCACCTGAACTGCAAAAGAGCTGGTGGAAAGCACCAACAGACAAACACACAGAAAGTATTAGGTTGATTATGCGGAGTAAAAGTCTTCAACAGCGACAGAAAACGCTGGACAGACACCGACCTGCCGGGCAGCCTCTCTATGCGCAGCGAGTGCTCTCTCCCATCGTTCAGTAAGCCTTGCTCAGGTCGTCTGATGACACGACGCGGACTGTGGCTGCCGGTAAACATCAAGACCTCCAGAGAGCCTCCGTTCAGCATGACTGAGAGGTAGGGCTGCAGGAGTGGAGATAAACGTTATTAGCTGTGGAAATATGTACATCCATACTACCGTCAGGACCCAGAGCTCGGGAGAGGAGATGAAATGGAGAAGGTGAAGCAGGTTGATGAAAGGATTTGAATTTCACTGTATACACTAACAGTATATACCAGGTAATAAGCCAATTCATCCAACATTACTGGTAGAAAAGGTAGATATTGGATTATATATAGAATAGTTTGTACTCTGCAAACATTCTGATGTAGAGGAGAAGCGGATACAACCATCTGCACCAATGTTGAAGCTCCATGTAGGTGTGGGTGTATTTGTTTTGAATATTATCTATATTTAACAAAGAAATACTTGTAGAGATAAAAAGTCAAGAGTCTCCTGGCCAAGGTACTGTCGGGAGTAATAAAAGCGTGTTACTTACTACAAACATAAAACTGATAACATAAAATGTCTCACAAGGTCAGGAGTAAACACAAATGCAATTATAAAATGAATAAAAACAAATAAAAATAAAAATCTGATTAAGATCGCTCCTTACAAAATAACCTAAACTGTCTTTAATGTGGAATAAATGTCAGAAAAAAAAGCTAATAAGTGGACCTTGTTAAGATCTCTTTGTCAAACTGAAAAACCATAAACAAAAAATAATGAGACAAATGTAATACCACCGAACAATGAATCAATATGACTGGAATACATCACATTTAAAACGTCAGCAGCAGGGTGTTTTTTTTTGCTACCTGCATCAATTTATGAAATTAGGATCTAAATAATGAGTTCATCTGTACAAAACAGTTACATTAAAAAAATGCCCTGCTCCATCATCATGCTATAAATATTACGTGGCCAAACGTGTCCACCTCCTGCATGGCACAATGCTTTAAATGTTTAGAAGAAGAGGAATGGAAAAAAAAGACGGACACGGGGAAAAAAAACTGAAAGATACGATGAAGATGAAGGGAGGAGAGAAGACAAACAGAGGGGAGGAGAGACTGGGGAATAAAGAGCAGAGAAAAAGTCAAAGGCGAAAGTGGGGAAATGAGCAGGGAGAGGTTTGGGGGTATATTGAGAGAAATTGGGGGGGAAATGAGAGAGGTAGAGTGGAGAGGAGAGGGGGAATGAAAGGATAACAAGAGATGAGAGGAACAGAGAGGAGAGGATAATAGGGGGGAAGAGATGAGAGGGCAGAGAGCAAAACAGCGAGCGAGATAGAGACGGGGAGAGAGAGACAGACAGAGAGGTGCTAGAGAGCAGTGGTGCAGGGTCAGGCTAATTTGAATTTTAATTCACTGTGTGCCAGAGGGCGAAGTGGGAGACAATTTACCACCTGAAAATGGAATTTCAATTTGAGGTCGGGACAAATTGAACTGAGATGTAGCTACAACATGCCTCTCGCCGCGGCGCCTCGCACACACACACACACACACACACACAGAGATATAAAGGCGTGCACACACACACACACAGACAGACACACACAGACACACAGACAAAGGCAGACTGTCGCAGATGAACTTACATGTGAGTTTATGCACCGACGGAAAGATACACACAGACACACACATGCAGACATGCAATCAGGAAACCATATATGCAACACACATGCACGCAAAAAGCTAACACACTCACAAGAAAAATCACATGTAAAACATTCACACAAAAAAAACACACATTACACACACATCCCTGCTGCCTTCAGTAGTTTAAATCTTTCAGCTTTTCACGTTTGTGAACGCGCTAAAACCGTGTCGGAAATCGGTACCGAAAGCAGGCGGGCTGATGCAGGGTTTTTCTTGTTTGCTCAATATTTATGAACCAATCTCTTCATTGTAAACCTGTTTCGTAACAACACACCTTGGAGCTAACATAATGTTTTATGTATACTTTTGTTTTGCAATTGCATTTTTCAATTTGGCACCGCAGCAGATAGAGCCAGAGGCTTTGTTAAGAGTTAGCAGCCGTGTGTAAAACCATTCATAATCTCAGCAGAAGAACTAGCTTTTTAAAAGTGCCAGTATACTGTGAGGGAGATTGGTTTCATGTACACACTGATATCAGTTCACGTCATTATTAGGCTACAGTGTCATAACAATCCACAGAAAATGAATATGCAAATGTTGCGTTATTTGATATTCTTTTTATTTTTCGGATTTTGGAGACCAAACAATGAATTAGTTGAGAAAACATAACCACAACAACAAGTGGCTGACTGCTGAGCTCAACGAACGTTACGTAAAGATGAGCCTTTGTGGAGAGCTGTCGTATTGCATACTGCACTTTTGCTTTCTGCTCATATGACAGCCGTCGTCATTTAAACAAATCAAATATGAGGCAGCGCTGGTGCTCAAATTAATCCTACAGTCGGGTTACCTGCAAACAACAATGAATAACACCAAATGAAAAATTCATAACTTAGCTTCCAAAACAAACATAATTCTTTCCATCTGGCAAGAGAAATAAAAGCAGGAGGGCTTTTTCTGAAGGCATGCTCAGATCTACACAGTGCTTGATATCTCATTTTGTACAATGAGAAATTACCCAGAAATCTATTGTTTCAGCCAGATGTGTTGAGCAGCTCTCAACATGGTTGGCCCTCCGCCAAACGCTCTTGAGGTGAATATATTATATTTTGTGAATGGTCAAGCCGGAGGTTTTCTTTTATTTTTAGTCTCTCTCTCTCTCTCTGGCTTCATCTTTCATCTCCTTTTATTCTTCTCCAAGCTTCTTCCTCCTTTTCTTTTCTTCTCTGTTCTCTTTCAGTCGACAGTCAACTCTCCCCATCTTTTCCTTTTCCTCCTCTCTTCCCCCCGTATAATTTCTCTTCTTTCCAGCTCTGCTTTTCCCCCCTCTCCTTCCTTTCACCTCTAAATCTCCCTCCTCTATCCCTCCATCCTTTGTCTCCCGTCCTCTTCTCTCTCCCCTGTCTCTCTGTCCCTCTCTAAAACATCCATTAGTCAGGGCCAAGTTGAGTTGATGGTGTTTTTAACCTCGCTTAACCTATCTCCGCACAGACACACATACACACACACGCCCCGCCTGCCAGCATAGTTAGTAAAAATAGATTTATGTGCCCAACAACCAGTGATGATGGATAAGCTAGAGGTAACCCTCTGTCCTCTCTCTCACACACACACACACATCCACACTCATAAACCCTATGTACACTTTCAATTTTACATTCATGTGAGCAACACCCTCATAGCAATTACACACACACACCCACCCACACATATGCCTGCAAATATGAATTCATGTGCAGAGGCACAAAAAAACATGTCGTTTCCAGCAGAGATAAAAGAACAGATTTGTTTATTTATCAGTGATTAGGATGAAAGAGGGCTGTATCAGTACAGGGACTTCAAGCGTGTGTATAGATGTGTGTGTGCGTCTGTGTGCATTGAGTGAAAGTGTTTTTAGCTCTAAGACAATCTAATCAGCATAGTTGCCAACAAACTGAAATCTCATTAATATGCACTCATGGAAACTTCATTCACTTAAATAAAAAAATGCTTGTGTGCACGTATGTGTGTGCGTGCGTGTGTACTTGCATGGTCAGCTAAAAGCTGAGATAGCTATGCATCTGTCAATAGACATTTGTGTGTGTGTTTTGGATATAACACAATCCAATTAGCCCAGTTGCCAAAAAATGCAAATCTCATTAATATGCACTTATGAAAACGCCATTCACTTAGGGAAAGGGTTACAGTATTTGGGTGTGTATGAGTGTGTCCATGTGTTGAACCCACCTCTCCAGACTGTCTGCGTCTCCTCTTGGAGCTGAGGAGGTTTGTGTTCCGGGTCTGTGGTGGAAAGATTATCACAAAAATGGGAGAATAAATGGATTAACGCTTTGTTTAACAGGCCCCCAAGTTTCCTAATACTTTTCTACACTGGGATTGACATGTAACCATTTTTTTCTTGGGAAGTTTCCTAGAAAAGACCTCTCAAGGAGAAACTGAGATTGTTAATACGAACAGCAAGTGAAGAAATAAGGAGCATTACAAAACATAGGATTTCTCCCTGAAGTCACTTATACATGTTTCATAGATTTCATACCATATAATAACAGTAAGGATTGTCATAGCAAACATTTTGTGCAGTTCCTTTACAATGTTTAAAATATGTGTGGCTACAGCTGTCAATTAAAATAAAAAAATAAAAAAGCTTATCAGAAGATGTTATACTTAAGTTATGTTTGCTGAGATAATCCTGGAGCTGCCTTATCTGCCTGCAGGGTTATTTCCTTTGTGCATTAACAGAACCTTCAAAAGTCCAACTGAAAGCTGGAAAGAACTGTGTACTATGGTATATAATTGCATAGATAATATAGATAGTTAAAAACTTTGTATTGTTCCAATTAATCATTTTTAAATGAATTCTAATGTACCCAGACCCTGAGAGTCTTACATATAAAAACATTTATTCACAAGCAAGCATACAATTAAACATAAAGAATAAAGTATCAAATAATAAATTAATAATAAACTTATTTATTTGGTTTTAAATAAAAGACATGTATTTTCCCTAGTTCTTCCCAGGAATTTTCTTAGAATTATTTGGAAATGATCAGGAAATGATGGACCTGTAAAATAAAGAGCCATGTTCAGGAAGTAAATCACATCTTAAATGGATAAAAAAGAAGAACCCGAACCTGCTGGCTGATTGGTGAAGCTCCGCCTACAGACAGAAATATGGTGCCAGTGTCTGCCAGAGTGCTGAATGACAGGCTGATCTCTGTACCGACCGCCAGCGACAGGCCACTCAGCTCCATGTATCCCGGCTTAGTGAAGCTGACTGTGTACAGGTTCTGTGTGACAGAGATGAAATAGTTGCAGTTTACGTTAAGTATTTAAGTATACACAGATGAATTGATTTGTCCTAAACTTTACAAACGACAGTCAGATGGAAAAGCCAACTAAGTCAAGGCTTTACTCTTACAAGAGACAACTTTTAGACACATGGCGTTTCACAAAAACGATCAAATGCGCCATCTCATCATCAAATCATCCACTCCTCATTACTTCGACTGTAAAAATACTCACACGCATACAGACACACACAGACACACACACACACTCATCCTTGTACAATGGCAGAGCGATTGGAGAAAAAAAGACAGATAAGAGGAAACAGAAAGACCTTCACACTACATACACTCAACCCTGGGCCTTTATAGTCATCCATACAGTCTTTATACACTCTGCAAACATGGCTCCATGTTTGCAGAGATGAATGGACTAGGGTTCAGAACTCATATTGAATGCCTTGTATGGTGCTAAAATCTCCAATGTAGATTCAATGAATGTCTGTTTGTCTAACATAACACGCATTAATGACACAATCACAAAAGGAAATTGAGGAAGTGTGTGTATTTTACGATTGTACAAATTCATAATTATTAGTTTGTGTGTGCGTACATGGAAAATCTAAAATGGAATTAACTGAATTATGGTTTTGTGCCCTTTTGTTTGCTGTGTGGCAAAGGCTAACAAGGAATTTCACTCTCACACACTTTCCGTCTTTGCATTTCATTTCATACAGAAAGACACTTACTTCCTGAATACAGGAATGGATGAAAGAAACGTGTGTGGACCAGAGGAAGAGGTCATTCAGGTCAAACATGTCATGACCAAAACTCTTATTTATGTTGCATATTTATTTTCCATGTACGTATTCACTCACCTTCTACTCAGCATCTAGTATAACAATTAAACACACACGATAAATCACTTAAAATAGCAGTATGTAACTCTATAAGTGGACAATCTTAACACTAGTATACAGAGAGGTTTTAGTATATCTGTGCTCTGAAATACTGTACTGCAGATGGTCCATTTTACACATGTTTATGCTCCACTAACTCCCTTAAAATATAAACTAGTGAGAAACATACAAGGAATTTTACAGCAAATCTTCAGTAAGTATAGAAGTGCAAGCAGACAGTCATACCTCTGTAATATAATCGGAGTTTAAATATACAGCAGAGCTATAAAACTACAGCTAAGTGGGAACTCTTACCTCTACATTACATCCTTTCGTGACCCCAGTATAATCTGAACTACTGAGGAGACTGTATGGAGTCCTGGAGACTTCAATGTCCCAAAGACAGCCAACATACCGCTTCAGAGTGACCTCCGACCTATAAAGGAATTATAATAGTTTTAATAAGGAGTATATACAGCTGAAGACATTTCAAACTCCATGGAATTTCCTCTCTCTTTTAGCAGCGAAATGTAATTTTACAAAAAAAAGCAGAATTTCTGCAGCAGTGAAGCAATTGCATCATGTATCCAGAAGCAGAGACGATTGGACGTCAACAACACGAATCATTTGAATATGCCGTTTGTCCATATTAATAAAGAAGGATATATTATATTAATCAGTTTTTGTCCAGGTGGCAGTTTTATTCAAGAAGAAAAGGTGGAAAAAATTAATTCTCAGATCATTTTGGGCTGCGATCGCAACATGTTATAAGCAGTGTAATGCACCTTTGTCATTTTTTTCCCTTGTGAATTAGGGCTTTATTTTTGTAGCTCAGCGAAAAACTGTTGCTTGCAGTTCCACAAAAAATTCGTGGAGACACTTTGATCTGCATCTAAAATACAATTTGAATATGATTATGGCAATGACGCCTGTAAGGCAGAGTCATAAATGTGAGAAATTCCACCTAAATGTTGCTGAACAGACAAACGTCAAATTCAGATTCATAAAAGGACAGAGAAAGTGATTTCCAGTCGCCGTGTGGAGGAGCAGGAGCCCTCAGGGGCCAGCCAAGATACAAACAAATGTACACACACATTCACTGTGGCCTGTGCAGCATCATTAGCATGGAGAGCCTCATGCAGAGGACAATGTACAATAAATATTGACTATATGTCTGATGATGAGATGTATTTATCAACTTATTTACCTTGCTGTCATGCTGTTAAGACAAAACATGATATTAAAGGATTAGCACACTTCACAAACACAGTTTCAACTAACGACTCGTCTAAACTCGTCAAGTTCTCTCTACTCAACCTTCTGGCACATGAATGATTCGATGACTAGAGAAAAAAGTGTAAAAAAAAAAAAAAAACAGTTGTAAATTGTAATTTACGGTAATTGTATTAAAGAGGCTGATTGTGCTTGGCCTACAACTAAATATGAAAAAGCCTCAGCAGTTTAAAAGTAATGTCAAAGATTTCCATTTACAAAAATGTCTGTTAAGTCTGTATCGCTGACTGAGGAAACACAATGGTGAGAGAACGGCCTGCTGATGAACGGCCCTGTATTCAGAGAGAAAACTCATAAGCAGCCCACACTTATAGCAATTACCACAATATGTGCTGAGAAAAATATCTAAATGGAGATCTTTAAGATTGTAACTTTAAATTTACAGCAATAGAGTGTCTACAATACATGTTATATTAGGAGAAATGTGTTAAATTTAAATAATTAAATATGTATTACAAAAGACATGTTTTAATTATCTTTAAAAACTGAAAGATCCTGCCTTTAGTTTGAATGCATACATAAAACATACATGCATATCATGGACTTTACAGTAAATACATGTACAGTACTGTATATGTGAGTGTCTACATGTGCACATGAATGTGATATGACTGTGTGTGTGTGTACCTGTAGTTTCCAATGGTAGGCAGCCCTCCAAAGTAGATCTTCTGCTTTTCCTTGAGGTTCAGGCCATTAGCTGAGCCCTGAGATGTGGTCACTATCTTCTCCTCAGCACCGCTGTCGATGTCCACGACGGTCACCGTGGCTTTGTAAATAGTTAAGGAGACGTAAGTAACAACAGAACAGGGAAACGGACACAGACTAAAATAATATACAGTAATCTAGTCTAAGTTGGTAAGACTTTGCTGATGTAGACTGAGTGTGGCTTTTGTGCGTACCTTGTTTCTTGTTCCGTGACATGGTGAGGGATTTCCAGTGTCCATCATTGTGGCGGTTAGCGGATATGGCACTGCCAACTCCTGACCCAAGGTCAAAGTTCACCTTCACCTTGCCCTCTGAAAGCTCCAGGGACATAAAGTCCTTCTACAGACACAGCAGGGGAGAACGGGTTGTGAGGGGCTGACATTTAAAGTCAAATAACATTGTTTTGCAGCAATAGGTTGAAAGGTTGATTTGTAAGTTTATCCCAGGGGTTAAAAGGTTTTTATTACCTAACAGGTTATAAATATGGATTTCACATTATAAGAGTGCATTCTGGGCATTGCTCTTAAAATATTTCACTTCATGCAGTTTAAATTTTGGACAAATCAGTATACAGTGACTTAACTTTGTAAACCGTAAACAGTGTTATCAGCTCTTTGTTGTTCTAAAATGTGACCATCACATTTAAATTATTCATATACTCATTGATTCTGTATCAGTCCGAGTAAGAATGGTACCTGTAAAATATTTATTATGCAAGGAAACCAAAGTTTGTCCTTGCTATCAGTCGTGATATTCACAAAGGTTATAATCATTTGAGTTTCATACCCTTTCACTTTGTTGTGCATACATACCATATCTTCTGTAGCCAAATACATGAGCAGGGACTCGGAGGAAAATGTGCGAAACTTAAAGGTCACGCTGGAAACATTGGGGTTCCACCTGGTGGGTCGTCCCACTGCGGCGTAGCCTTCGCCATCCAGCTGAACTGTCCCCTCGCCATCTGAACGCTGGGGGCTAAAAAAAAAATATAGATAAGAAATAGTCCATTTTTACTATCGCTCTGTTTCCCATCCAACTGTCAAATGAGTTTGAAATGTCACAAAGATAAATTGCAAAGATGATGAAGTGGCCTGTTGAATATTAAAAGATACACACAAAAAATAAATAAATGAAAACTTTGCGAATAAATGTTTGCATACCTGACAACACATCCTTTACAGTCTCCCTGTCTCTCTCTGTAGTTCCACAGTCCAATAGGTTTACCATCCAAGAAGGTCTCCCCCATGCAGCCTGTGAACGTTGTGGTTCTTACTGCATCGGCTTTCTGAAAGATAGGAGGAGGAGAATAATGGGAGGAAGATAAAAAAAACACGGACAGGTTTCTTGATGTTGTTACACACTGACAAAGAGGCCGACGGTACCTTGACAGTGCCGAGTATTCCTCCTACAAACAGGTAGGCATTCTGGTCGACGTCCAGGATGGTGTAGGCCGTGGGCGAGTTGTCACTGGCCGGGGTCGGCATCATACCAGCCATAGTGCCTTCGAGAGGATATACTGATATGGTGCCATTCAACCCATTACTGGAGACAGAGAGGAGGAGGAAGAGAGAGCGGGGCTGATGTTACTTTGTGTGCCATTCTGTATTTCCTGGAAGACATGACTTAAGATGTCGGAGCTTCTCGGAATCAGTTTTTATGAACTCTTTGTCCTAAAGATGAATGATAGAAACACGCAGTGGAACCTCTGAGCTGTAAAGTGAAATTAATCTCCCACCTTGGGGTTTGCTTTCAACGCAGGAACTGCATTTCTGTGTCGAGTAGGGGGACATTTTTAAGACTTATAGTGCGATCCCATTGGAAAACCCATTTGGGAAATCTTTCGGATGGTAATACATGGTGCAGGTGGGACGTCTTCTTGGTGTGAATGGGTCTTGTGTTGGATGGTTTGTATACAGCAACCCTTTAGCTTTCACAGAGAATAACTAGATTACACTGTATCTATGTAATGATGTGCCACACCGTCAGGGCTGCACACTCTTTATTTCCCAAGTGTAACAACATGTTTTCCACCGCAGAATGAATGAAATGATGTCCTATGGTTGTTAAGTTATGTTTTCTGACACTAATGGTTGTTCGTTTTTCACTTTTCTAAAAATGTACATTAATTCTTTGTGTTAAGACAATATTTTACTATATTTCAGTTTCTATCTCAGGCACCAAATACATGTATATTCAAGTAACAGAAAGCCAAAAAAAAAAGGGAAGAATACACAAAAAAGTTGCTTAAAAAGCTCAAAATAACAAAAGAAACTAATAATATAATTGTGATGCAAAAGGTTTTTTAAACCTAATTTGAATCATTAAGTTTTGTTGCACTTAAAATCAAACGTGTACATAACAAAAGGTGAGATGTTACTATTCTTTGTGCTGTAGCCAACATCAGTGTTTGTATGAAAAACACGGTACATGTGCATTTTTGTGTTTGTGTGCAAACTTCTTACCGAGACGCCTCGATCCGGTGCCAGTTCCCATCGTGGATGGTGTGATGAGGATATTCGACCCTCCCCACACCTGAACCCACGTCCCAAAGGAAATACACCTTCCCTTTCCGCATCTCTAAGGCAAGGAAATCAACCTGAGACACACAGAAGACACTATGCTGAATGTATATCATTTGTTTTTGAAATGTGACATTGTGCACTATTAAATAAAGTCATAAAGGAATAAAGAGAGAGGAAGGAGAGAGAACATGTCATTTAGGCAATGTAATATGCACAAATCTCACAAGGCTATCGTATATACAGATGTACTTCATATCTATTATTATTATAAAGAAGTTCCCCCCCGAGGTTCTTATCAATCATATTGAAGGTATGGGTCCCTTTACGGTTTGAGAGTTTGCTTCAAGGATTAAATCAAAAGTGGCAGAAATTAAAAAAACAACTCATGTTTTCGTCCCTCTGCTTGCCCTGCGGTTTTATTATTATTATTGTTTTTACAACTGATGACTGTAAATTAAGACTATGGACAGTAGTAGAGGTGAAATACTGCCATCTTTTTTTTTTTTTTACTGGAGCATGTGGCCAGGTATTACACACGGCACCTTTGAGTCAAATTATTTCCTTTTACCAGAATTATGCAATAAAAAAGTGTGTCCAGAGCCTATTACTTTTTGTTGAAAGTTGTGTAATATAAAGCCTCGCGTTCGGTCCTGAGATGACAGAACACAGGAGTTATGCAACACTGTTAGCGATGATGGGAAATGATGATTAATAAGTATCCAAAATCTCAATTGATGACTTACTACAGAGAACCTTATAGAGTATTTATCATGAAGGGAATAGAGAATGTGTGGAGCGATTTCACACCCAGTTTTGGTCTATTCAGAGGGTACAAAGGCTGAAATTTTCTCCATCTGTCTCTATAAGTGGATTTTCACAGGATCTTGCTGTATTTTGATTAATGTTCGTATTACTTATGTATGAGCCCAAAAAATTAATAAGAGAATTTTGAGCACATGCTCTCATCTTGGATGCTGTCTCTGAAGTACACACTCGCGCACACACACAGCATTATTATTCATTTAGTATTATGCACAATTAGAGATTATTAGGGAGTCACATTTGAAGACACAAATGACCCACATATACACACACTTAACTACACACACTTATCTTTCTAGTCTCTCCAGGGTAATGGCGATTATTCATTAGCACAGATCACAGGGCAGCATCGTTATTATTCAACTAACATTACACACTATTAGAGAAATGGTAGCGCGCGCACATACACACACACACACACAAAAACAGAGCATTACTATTCATACCGAATTCTTTACTATTAGAGAATATTAGTGAGGGACACACACAAACACAAACATGCATGCGCGTTCAAGACTTCCCAGTCAGTTGAAGCAAAGCAGTGATTTCTCAGGGGAAATCAGGCTAAAGCAGATAGCAGCATAAACTTGTTAATTGCTGCTGTTCCTTATATTGCACGCACGCACACACACGCACGCACACACACACACAAATCAGTGCTACCTTAAAACAGCAGAGTGCTATGTTTATAGGGGTGTTAGTGAGTATGTGTCAAGAAGTATTAATTATTCTCATATTAGACAAATCACTCTGGGAGTGTGTGTAGGCTGTGTGTGTGTATGTGTGTGTGAGAGAGAGAGGAACATCAGTGTGTGCATCTCTTTGTGTGCCTATACTTTTGGAACACAGGCACTTTAAAGTATGATAAATGCTACACAATATACAGCCCCTCAACATTGTATTAAATATGATAAATGTCTTAATATGAAACATAAACAAAATTAATTAAAAAAGAGTGAATATGTCAACTGGATTTCATATTTTGATAGCAATAATACCAGAATCATATATAGACAAAGTTTGACCATTTCTCCACTGGAGCCATAGACAATTAATGAGCGTTATTATTATCATGATAAACACAAATGTGATCGATACCTTTAGGTCTCTGCATACATGATAAAGGACAGTTCAGTTAAGTTCTGACAGGCTCCTGCATTGTGCCATTTTTTATATTTTGGAAGTAATGAAAAAAAAAAGCTGATTTGTGGTTTGAGAGTAGATGAGTCAATAGTCGTGTTACCGTTCAAGTGTCAAGTGAATTTTAAGCAAACTTTTGAAATAATGCAAAAAAAAAGAAACGTAAATTATTCACGTTTCCATCAACTGGTTAGGAGCGAATAAACTAGGCTATGCAAAGCGCAGTTTTGTCAGAAGTTGGCGTTAAAGGCTACAAGGTTACGAACGTGAAACATAAAAAGTCACCTTGGCCATGAGACAAATGGAGTAAGGTCGTCGGGAATTTGTTTGAATTGTCCTTTCATGTTAGCTAGTATTGGCCGTGTCTCATGCTGTCCAGAGACGAAGACAAATGAATGTGCGTTACGTGAATATCCAGGAAGACGGAAACAGCTGATCGGTCAGTTTTTTGCGCAATTGAGCACGTTTTTGAACGCAAAACCTCAAAATGTGCATAAAAATATGTTTTTTTGGAAACACTACTAATAAGAACGAGCATACAATCGAAAGGACAAGTTGTATCTACTACTGTAGTCTTGGAAGTGATAAATTGCAATTGCGTGCATTTGTGCTCGTTTGTGCGACACACTTAAGTTTATCACACACTTACATATTTGGCTGATCCCATGTAGAAGAGCAGGTTGTCGGGTGTGGTGGTTTTAACGTGGAGGATGATGGTGTTGTACCTCCCTTTCCTGATATCGGGGCGGTAACTACGGAGACAGTCACCACCTGATGATACTGATACTTTGATCTGGAAAGAGGAATAAAAAGAAGAGAATTTAAGGAATTATCCAAATAAAGAATTTTGCATCATAGCTTCTTAGCTTGTATTTTAGTTTGTATTTACTTTTGTGTAGTGAAATCAAACTATTGCAAAACTGGGTTAAAGTTAGTCTGGTGTCTGCTGTTGACTTGTCTGTAGTGTCACTTACAGGTTTCATGGCATCTTTCTAATGTTTGCCGTAAAAACTTGCAAATGTTACCAAAACTGATTTTTTTTAATTTGAATTGGCCATTTTATTTACATGACAGAGTTCACTCAAATTTGAAGAATTATATTACAATCAAATATTTGTAACAAAGTGTACATACAAAGAAGCCTTAAACTACTGTAAATGAAAAGTGGGTTTGGAAAGAAAGAAGAATAAATTGACAATTTTACTTTTATAAAGAAACTGTTTCAATGCATCTGCAGGAAATACAGCATAGATAATACACAAAAAAATATTGTGTCATCATACACTTAAACTCTCTATAAGTATGATCGGGCTGTTGGACATGTCAGCGTGATGACAACTTACTGAGTTAGCCTGTTTCCTGGCTTGGTTGATCAGCTCCTTGATTTGAGAGATGTTACGCCTCAAATTGTCCTGCAGCTTTTTGATTGGCTGCAGCTTCTCCAACAGCCTGTCAGCTTCATCCTCTAAATCCTTCACTTTAGCTCCTGCGGCGTGGACTGAGAGGAGAGAGATAAAGTACCGTAGTGATGCAGAGCAGTACAGTAGTAGTCATCATCAACACTACACAGTGTATTATAGCTGCGAGAGCGTGGAGAGCCAGCGTGTAAAGAGCGTGGAGAGGATGACAAATGATGGCAGCTGAGGAAATCACCGATATTACTCAAAGAAGGGGGAGAAATACGGAGGAAGAGCGAGAAAGATGGAGAAGCCAGTGAGAGCCGAACAATTAGTGTAGCTCAGCATTCAAAGAGAACCTTTTTTTTTTTTTGTTACACCATTTCCTATCGTATATTGTAAAAGCTAGAAACTGAAAAAGACAGAAATGAAGAAAGAGATAATAAAAGAAAGAGAGACAGAAGTATAAAAGACTGAGTCCCATGCTTTGCAGTGTGCAGAGCTCTCATGCTCGAGCAGAGCAGAAGGGAACGGAGGCAATATTAGAAGCAACTACTGTTTACTGTATAGCTATTAAAGATGGTCATAAAACTAATGGGTGGTGCTCCAATACTGTTGTTGCAATCAGATCATTTTTAAATTGGTTCGTCCCAAAACACCACATCAACACAACGCTGTTCATGATACAGTGTTTAACACATGATTTAATAAGGAAAGACAACAAACGCCAAGAAAAGTGTGCCAGCAAGCAGCGAGGTAACACGACGCTCATCATTATTTGGTAATTACAACATGGTATTGGTGCACCACTTATAATATTAAGAAAGCTAAGGTAATTTAAATATACATACTGATGGCTGTGGGGGTTGAAAAAAGAGAGAGAGAGAAAAAAACATCAGGTTTCTGTTAAATTCACTAATTTACTGAGAACTTCATATCTCCAAAAAGTCAAAGGTTAAGATAAATCAGACATGAGTTTAGAGTTTAGACATCTTTCAATTGAGGTTTAATGTTTAGTTATCAAAGTGTTTGTGAAACTAGAATGTTTAGGAGGTAAGACACAAAATTGAGTTATTAAAGGATAAACAGGAAATAAACAAACTCATTTTATCACACAAAAGCAGTTCAATAGCAATACATTGTCAGAGTAATAGTTCTTAGACTTTTATATTAATAATAATAGTAAATATTTATATAGCCAATCAAAAAGGATGTCTTCATCAATGCTAAACAAGCCGACAAAACATTTACTGGAAGATCCAAAAAACTAAAAGTTCCTGCTTCTTTTACTTATTTCTACCATTACTAGACTATACTCCTGTGTAACTAGCCAATAGTGAAGAACTTTACTGTTTTTCTCCGGGTCCTGGATCATCTGATTGGCTGCATTGACAGTGTCCTCCAGCTCGCTGTAGTTCCTCTGTAGGCCGTGGAGCTGCAGGTTCAGATCCCCGAGGCGCTCCAGCACGTCTATGGCTGTGGCGTTAGCATCTGCTGCTACAGCCTTTGTGGCAGCTAGCTTAGCTGCTGTGTCTGAAAAAGAATGTTAAAACAGACACAAAAGCTATACAAATTATATACATATTACTCAGTGGCATCGCATGAATACGTTTGGAGCAATAGATATGTTTTTTGAAGATTTTGTATAAAGACAAGAATGCATAAATACATTTTTTTGTTATTTCTTCAATAAAAAGACCAATAGAAAACAGATCCTGGGTCATTTGGAGACAGGAAGTGGCACGAACACAGCAGTGTAGTTAGACTTTAATTCACAAGGTCCATAGTGCATGGTCTATGGTCTAATTATGCTCACAATTGAAAATATGTATTGTTGTTGGAAGAGAGAGAACTTTCTAAAACTTTTCAAAGTCACAGTTTTTTGCCATTGGTCGACACAGACTTGGCATCCGTTCTTTCCTCTCAGTACAAAATGGTAAAGAGCATTTATTTGTATGTTACTCTGCCCTAACCAAACTGTGGTTATCTGTGAAACTCAGACTGATAACAATCTGACCCGGGAAATGTTACGGTTTTCTGTTCACTCACTCACAGGGATGTGAATTGGAATAAAATACGTTGTATTAACCTCGGGGTCGTCCCATTTACAATTTGTAGTAGCTGCATTTACCAGTTTTCTGCGTGTTGATCCAAACGCAACCGTGTGCATCACTGTGGTTCAGCAACCTCGCTATCACTGCAGTGCATTTCTGTGTGTCAGTGAGTACCGACATGTGTCAAGTCGAGTTTACTAGAGCAACTGACCTCTATCGGCACAGTGATATTGATCAACTCTCTCTTTATCTCTCTCCCACACACACACTGTGTATTTGTGCAGTCATACCATTGGGGATAGCGTTGAGCGTTGCCATGGTTCCGTTGACAGCTTTCAGCAGGTCTTTGGTTTTGTCTCTCGCTGCTTTAACTCTGCCCTTCAGCCCGGCCACATCATCTGCATTCTCTGCACACACACACACACACACACACACACACACACACACACACACACACACACACACACACACACACACACACACACACACACACACACACACACACACACACACACACACACACACA
>CALSCE010010644.1:5134501-5148335 GCA_943593645.1 Bovichtus variegatus
TGTGTGTGTGTGTGTGTGTGTGTGTGTGTGTGTGTGTGTGTGTGTGTCACTCCACTCAGTGTAATCTCACGATTCAGTGGTTCAGAGAAAATCTCCCTCTTTCCAATAAACTCTCCATTTTTCCTGTCTTTCTCTCTCTGTCCGGCTCTCCCTCTCGCTCTCTCTCTGTCAACAATAAATGAAGTGAATGTTTGTCGTTCAAATGAAGCCTCTCGCCACACTCCATCAGAAAACTCTACGGTTGCCACGGAAACGGCAGTCTACCGCCGATAGCAACAGTTTCTGAGATGAAGGGCCTTCATTAAAAACAGGCTGCCACTCAATCGAAATAACTTGCTCATTGACTGTCTGATGGCGTCTGCCGCACTTGCGTACCTCTGTTGTTGACTTACAGCTGGTATCCCCAGCGCTCACCTTCATGTTTGTGTTTTGATGTATAAAAGCCAGCCGATACATAAGTCGGGCTATGATGGAGGATGAAAGCCACTTACTTTCGATGGTCACCTGACTTTCCCTCAAGTATCCCAAGCAAGGTTTTCACTTATCCAGTGAAAGGCCTCGATATCTACTAGATGGACATACATTGGTTTACAAACGATGTGGCATATTGACTTGTTGACCTTCTGACTTTTCCTCGAGCACCACCATGAGATTGAAACGTGTGGTTTTGAGTGAGTTAAGACTAAGAACGAGTACAATTTTCGACTCAAATCCATCACGTCTCTCTCTCTCTCTCTCTCTCTCTCCGCAGGAGGCTTTTGAGGCGGCTGAGGATTCCTCCTGAAACTGTGATGAGTAGAAACCATCACAAGATGTAGCCGATACAATTTCCTGTTTAAAACCATGTTTAGATCCAGCAACTGTGATTGTGCAATTGACATGCTGAAGTGTGGCAATATTTCCCGAAATACAGCGCACCCGTCTCGTCTCTGTAAACATCAGCCCCCCTTCTTTGCATTTGTAAGTTGGCATCTAGTTCACATCATTGATTTCCTACTGGGCAGAAATCACGTAAAATGAGAAGTTTAAATATTTGAACAAACCTCTAATTATCCATATATAATGATAAATGAAGGACATCAAGCTTACAACTTTGGCATAATGCAGAGTCAGTTGTAGGCAGCCAGCTGTCAAATGTGTCGTCTCAGCAAGGAAGCTGGCACAGAGCGTGTGTACAGCAAGTACAGCTTACAGGCAACTACGAGTTCTAACGAAGGATAACACATGAGAGAGAAGAGGGACCAGAAACTACTCTTTTAAACTAATTGTTATGCTGTATATATTATAGGGGTTTTGGACAAGATGGAGTAATATTTCATCCATCACTTTTGTTAATTAACATGTTTAATGCAACATTTTTTATTTGTAGAGTCCAAATAAAGTTTCCCAATGGTTGTTTTGCAGCAGTCTGTAAACTCTCACAGTGAGCATCCAGGTCCATTTCCACTGAAGCCAATGTGACCAGTCTTGTCTTACATTTGTGCAACATTTACATAAAAATGTTTTTTAAAAACAGTACGGTGTTGCCTACGGGCACGTGACCTTTTTCTGCAAAGCACTTAAACCTACTCCTGTTGAACAATAACAGAAACAGGAAGGAAGTAAAACAATCAAGATATGTTTACTCACCCACATCCTGATGAGTCCTTGTGCCTCTGAGCAGGAGCGCGTCAGTCCGTAACAGTAACAGTTGCTGCAGCCAAGCGGGTTTCGCGGCGCCAACCCAAACGTGTCCGGCTTACAGCGGTCACAGTTGTCTCCTTCCACGTTTGCCTAAGACAACAAACACAAGCTTTTGTGATTCTTCATAAACATTTTAATGACATTTTAAATCAATTCTGGTCTAGTGGACAGCATATAGTTGAGAAAGGAAGTCATGTGACAACATTTAAGTGCTGATGTGCGATATGAAGAATTGTGTGGAACTTTAGGCTGCAAACTAGAAATCAGTCTGAAAACAATACAATGTCGTGACATGGGCCAGTTATAAGATACACAATACGACTTTAGAAAGCCTCTAATTTTTTATTTCATATGATGTCAAGCATTTCACCTTACATATAATGACCCTGGCTGTTGTCCCTTGATCTGCCTGTTCGGTTTTTGTCTTTTTAAAAGAAAGCCTCTAATCCCTTTTTGTTTTTTTTTACCAATTGATATAGAATTAATAGCAATGTGATGCTTTGTTGATACAACAGGAAACATTTTTAATCGTGCTCGAGGTCAGAAAGCAGATTGAGCTTCAGAAAAGCACTCCTGCAGCAGAGCTATTGGCATTTAATAGCTTGCATCAGGACACTTCAGCAGGACATAGTACGATTAAAGCCAAAGTCCTCGAGCTGAAAAAGTGTCTCTCTGACCTGGACTCTGCTTCACCCGTTTACAGCCATCTTAGCATTAACATAAGTGTGATTCTGTCTGTATTATAATCATCGGTTACTACTTTTACTTGGACTGCGTCACATGTTTTAGCCATCGAATCACACCCAACCAATGCTACACAGAAAAAGCATTTTTGTTGGTTGCATTAGGGTAGAAATAAGGACCTCACTGCACTGAATTGTTTACATTTTGGGTAAATAAGGTGAGAGTTGACTGGTCTAAAGTGGGACTGTGGACAGGTCTGTGTATTAAGCAAGAAAAAGCTCACAGTGCTGTCAACAAAACATCATCCAATTAATGTGGAATTCTGTCAGAAAGCCCTGCAGGTTGGTGAGTAAGGACCAAGAACAACAGAGGAATGTGAAGCTTTAGTGAAGGAACCTAAACATCAGCTTTAGAACATCAGCATTTGTTACGTCAACAGGAGGTCGTTATGTCATTACTGTCATTATGTCAGTGAAGACCATCAATTTAATATAATATGTTTCAATTAATTTATTTTTTGTTTATATTATTAATTCTCACTAAATATTGTAAGAGAAAAACACCACCACTTAGTGTAAAGTGACAATTTAAAATCCCATTTTTGAAACAGTAGAACAAAACCCAAAGTTATTTAATTTATGATCATATGAAACACAGAAAACCTGAAAAAAACTGAGAGGCTGGAAGTTATGAATTTCAAGGATTTTTGAACAACAGACGGACAGACAGACAGACAACCTGCATGACATGTCACAGGCAGCAGAAAGAACCGATGAGCAGAGGGTGACAGATCCTATTGACTGTTTGATTGACAGGCAGTCAACCTCCTACCTGTTCAGAGTGAAGATGGCACCCAGTGACCTGAAGCCTCATTACAGGCCACGAATCAGGTGTGTGCATGCGTGTGTGCATTATACACAACATTTAGTTTTAGCATTTGTCGCGTCCATGTGCGATAATGTGCTCAGCAAGTGACAGCAGAGATGAAAGGCAGCTCCAGTCTGGACGAGCCATATATTGAAGATGTGCATGTATTTGTGTGTGTGTGTGTGTGTGTGTGTGTGTGTGTGTGTGTGTATGAGCTGTGACAGCAAGCTATTGATGAGAGGTGTGAGATATATGATCAACTTGTCACAGTGAGGATGGGAGGTGTGAAATATGCTTTACACGTGTGTACATAGGTGAGTGTGTGAGTCAATATAATATTCACACCTATAAAAATCTGTTAATTCGCTTTTTTTTGGTCTTTTTTTAAATTTAATTTAGATTACATATTTAATATGGATTTAGTGCCCGTCTGTGCGCATTATGACTGTCGAGAGCAATGTAAAACAAGAGGGGACGACATCCCATCCACACACACAAACTCTCTTATTTCTAGACAACATAGAGGAAAAAACTATGTGAATATAAGTGTGTGTGTGTGTATCCATCTTTCTATTTGTGTGTGCTAGCATCTTGAGGACGTCACGCAGAGATGATCGTCTTACTCAGCTCTGTGACATTTACTGAAATAATTACACGCTAACACACATGCACATTTGTACTATAAAGCACACACATGCGTATAGCTCTAATATATACAGATAAAGAAAAACATGTGCAGTAGGTTTTCAAATCTGCATTGACATTTAAAATCTTAACTATCATCTCCTGGTTGGATTCAAGCCCATAAATAGCTGTTTCCTACACATCCACTCACTCAGACTTTAAGATGACTTTATGAAAAGTTCCTCGGCAGAATGTCAGCGGTCACCTGATGGGTTAGCTGACATAGCCTTACAGACTGCAGCTCACAAATTCAGTTTTCATTTACAGTAAATCTGGAAAACATCCATCGGCAGTGTTGATTCTACTGAATGCGTTGATTTTGGTGGCTAGTTTTGCACAACTTCCAGCGCAGCCACCTTGTTTTTCTAGTTGGAAACAAAGACTCATGATAGTTTATTCAATCACATGTACGAGCGGTTCGTGTGAAGACAATTCTAACATGGTCTTCCCAGGAAACTAGTTAATTAAAAATGGTGTGTGGACAAGGAAAGACAGGTTCTGTTTACTTCAGGATTTCTGTATTTATTTTTGATTCAGCTCAATGATTGTGTTTGACACAAAGATTAATTTTAAAACATTTTTACACGATTAAACCTGCTTTATTAATGATGTTTTCAAGCTCATCATATTTTGTGTTGTTTCTTCGATTTGACACTCAAGTGTTTGATGTTTTTATCAGTTTGACAATCGTGCACATTTTTGCATGCTCAATTTTCTTTGTAAATGAAACTGCTAATGTAGGTGCATTGAACTGTCAAACATATACTCAAAACATTTCTCTTTCACATCATTTGGGAAGCACAAGAGAAGCGTATTTTGTACCTTGCAGCTACACTTTCCCGTTCGATCTGCGCAGGCGCACACTTCTCTCTCCAGGTCGCAGGTCTGGCTGTCCGATCCTGAGACGTTACACTCGCACTGGGTGCACTGTGGGAAACGTGGAAACAGACGACGCCAAGATTCTGTTATCAACAACGTAACAGCCTGCGAGAGGCGCTACCAGAGTGTGTCCCAGCTTTATGCTTCACCAAACCATTAAACTTCACTCCAAAATGAAAATGTTGCCATTATCTTCTCACTCCCATGTCAGTGGAAACATCAGTGAAGTTCAGACAAACACCAAACACAGATTTGGCTGGTTATTTTCCCATTTGACAGAAGCTACTGAGTTCCAAAAAGTGTGAAAGAAGTTACCATGAAATTTCTCTGAACACTGACTTCTCAACAGGATCAATCAGTTCTTTTTATTCTGTTCCATGCTATTCATACATTTTTTTTTTTTTTTTTTTTTTACTTTCACAATTCCTCTACCTTGAATAGAGCTACACAATGAAGCAAATATTAAATATGAAATTTGACTGTGATTGTATGAATTCTCTTTTGACGTCTAATTAAAAGGAAGTCTGCTGCCTTCAAACTAAATCTCAAAATAAAAATAAGATGAGTCTCATTTTAAGGTGGGCTGCTTCATTTGCAATTTGCAAATCAGGGGCCCATTCTGACATTTTCCACTCTTATGTGTTGTTGAATTACACCTGTAGCCATTAAAAATACTGCCAGATGCAGTATATTTACTGTATGTGGTTCATCTTTTTATTTCAAGTGAGGTACCTCTGTGGAAGAAATACAAATACTAGTCAGTAAAAATGTATCTCTGGTGAAAAGATGACTTCAGAGCTAAATTAAACAACTGGTGTGACATGATTAGGCTTCTGTCAATCAGGCAGGGAACACATCCGTTTATTGAGGCCTCTTATGCTCATAAAACCCATAATAATAGCATTGTCATGCGTCTCTCGCCCTTGTCCGAGTACAGCCACAGATCACACATATTCCAGTGTCTCCTCTTATCTCAATACAAAAAGTATGCTTTATGATAATAATAATAGCAGTATTTGCATGTCATTCAGATCAATTACCTGAGGAAAGTCTCTGTATCCAATTTGACATTCATTGCACTTCTCTCCTCTGAAGGAGTCTCGACACATGCAGCAGCCTGTGTTGATGTTACACTGCTGGGTCACTGAGCCGACCGCACTGCAGCCGCACGCCTACAGGCACAAACACAAAGACAGACATTTCTTCTGTTGCCCTTATTAGTCTTAATGTTTAAAAATGTACTTATTCAGACATTTGGAACATCAAACCAAAAACGCTTTTTTGTCTTTCTCAAGTGCACATCACTTAAAAAGCTCCGCCAGTTAACACCAAAGTGCAGCGGCAGCGGAGCGTTTCTTACTAAAGAACAATCCTTGAACAACATTGGATGTTATTGCAAGTGACAAATGTCTCGATAAAAGAACAAAACACCATAAAAACAAATAAGAGCTGGTGTGAGCCGCGAGGCAAAAGCTGCATAATCCTAAAGTGAAAAGCTGTAAATGTACATCTGGTCTAATGAGAACCACTGTGGTTCAATGACGATCTTTAGCGTTGAGTTAACTGTTTGTATATACCAGCAGTGTTAACACACACAGGTGATGTTTGAACTCTTGACCCAGACTGTTGATCTCTAGTGACATTGTACGTGTTGATGTTTGATATGACAAGTGTTAAATATAATTGCTGTGTAATCTCGCACATGTTAAATGTTTCACACGGGAGAATTTGCTGTGTGTGTCTGTCTTGTTATTTCTTGTGTTGTGCTTCACTGTTGTTATGTTGTACCTTCCTGCTTCGCTGTGTTGTTACTCTGTTCTGTTGTCTTTGGTACCGCTAAGATCCGCTAAGATCCGCTGCATTCCTCTTTGCCGTCTTGATGTACCCTTATGGATCATTCTTCTCCTACACTGAGGTTTCCAGTACTTTCATGTTCAAGCCTCTAATTGCAAATAGTCTATTGCTACTTCTAATAGTTTAGTAATATTGCTGCCTCGCGGCCCTCTGGCGACAAGGTTTCAGTGCAGAAGAATTACTCAAATAACACTTTGAACAAAGTTGTGTTGCACAACAGAGAAGCGGAGGAAATGGGAACGTGGAGGCAGAGAAAGAAAGGCGATAAAGAAGAGGGAATACAAGGCTGCGGGAACTATCACTGTGATAATAAGTATGGGAGGAGAGAGGGAGCACACAGAAAGGGCTGGAGGATGGAAAAGAAGGAAAGGAGAAAAGATGGAAGTGAGATTTTTTTTTTTAAAAAGGAGAGAAGACTGAGAAGTAACAGCAAAGATAGTGGAAAAATAGTGTGAAAATAGTGACTGAAACTGGAATAATCTAAGTGATTTACTTTGATTATATACAGTATATATGCACTTATTGGGGTTAAGATGGTCAGAAAAGTGTGTTATATTGAGTATTTTGTTACTAAAATTATATTAAAAAAATCAGGATTTATTCATCACTGATGCCGTTTAAATAATTTCAGAATACTGGAAAGTAAAATGACTCAGAAATATACAGTAAGCTTTTGTTTTTGATAGTCTTTAATTAAAAAAAAAGTTCATTAAATGAAATAAATTAAAAGTTAGTTGATTAATACAGTACTTGCAAATGTGTGTGCCATCCCTCCAGTGTGTTTGCTAAGCCCCTTGATGTGTGACTACAAGTACTTTAGGTTACACAAATGTTACACAAATGTTACACAAACTGCTCTTTGCAAATCCAGTTTCCGGCCTACCTTGCATCCAGTTGTGATGTCATGGCCCCAGTGGTTGGGAGCACAGTGGTCGCACCTCTCACCAATAGTGTGTGGAGGACAGATGCACTGCCCTGTGTTAGTGTCGCAGTTATTCCCCACGTGACTGCACTGACAGGCTGCAGGAGAGGACAGAACGCATGTTTTAAACTGTGAATAAACTCTGAAGACGAATCAGTGGTTGACAAGCGGATTGCATTTCTTTTCTGCGACGCATTTCTCCTCTCAACAATAACAGTTTTTCTTTCAGAACATGACATGCTGGCGACTCCAAGTTGAAACACAAATAATATGTCTGGGAGGGAGAACAGGAAAGTTAGCGTGCCACATTTTGGTGGAAACTTTAACCTAGGGGGGCATATTTTTGGTAACAGTGTGTTTACAGTTTCCTCTGCCAAGGAGGTTAGGGTTTCAGTTCGCTTTGTTTCTATTTGTCGGCAGGATTATGGGAAACATACAGGCCCGATTTTCACGAAACATAGTGGAAGGGTGTAGCATGGGGCAAGGAAGAACTCGTTACATTTTGGAGGGGATCCCAATGTTGTCATAATTCTAATAGAATTGGAAATATATATTTTAATATATAGTGGTAGACTGGACACTTGTCATTGTCCAACTGTTATTTTACACCTTCAACACAAGTAAAAGTGAAAGGAAAAATGTTAACGTTTGTAAGATTGATACCAAGCTGAATGTTATTTGAATACTGCATCATAGGAAACCAGCCATCATTAAATAAAACACTTTTAGTTAAATGCATTTGAAAGGGTAATTGATTGAGTTACTGCAAAAAGATTTAGTTGTTTATAGTAACACCCTAACCCTCTAGGGTCATTCATTTACATTTTTTTTGCTACCAATTAACTTACTCATTTATCACCATTCCCCAGAAAAACACAATTTCCAATGCTAGAGAACTCTCTTCCTCACCAGTACGCTGGTTGAATTGAAATAATAATGCTCATGAAATGTAAAGTCATCTTTACAGGACAGTTAACATTTCAATGGATTTAATGATGTGAATGTTTCCGCACCTGTAATGGCATTTACTGTATGGCACCTGGATAATTCATGTAAATTGCTAAGAAAAGTTATGTGTCATCAGCTAGTCGTGGCAATTTTATGTAATTTCAGCCCTCAGCCTGAAACACATTTGTATTCTGCTCCAGTATCCTGCATTAAATTCCTTGGAACATGAAACACAAGCTAGCATGTTATTGCTACATCCAGGCCGTGGTCAGACCACACACGCCTCAGCTCGCTCACTTCGCTCTGCATCGGCCAATCGGCTCGCTGCGAGTGGGACCCAGATACCTCTCAAATAAAACCCGCCTGTTTGCTATCCTGGCACCAAGATGGTGGAAAAGTCTTCACATCTTCCTTCGCAGAGTGAAAACTGTTTTCGACAGCACCTTGGCCAATTACTTGCTGTATGTAGCACTTGAATTAAACAGAATATAAATGCTGTCATTTTAGAGTACAGCCTCTTACTGTATGATACAGAAACTTGGTACTTGTTTGTTCACACATTTGCAAGAATAATTCCATCTCCAATTCCAATAAATCCGATGGCAGCGAGCTGCGAGTTTGAATCAGTGACATGATGTACAATTTGGACAAACTTTGATCTTTAATTTGAGGTGCGAGTACAGACACGCGTCTGGTGTTAAATCCCTGTTGACATAACTTTGAATTACCGCTCCTGGAAGAGGAATTTCAATTAACTGGAACGTTGGTTGTTCAACGTCAGGGGTTCTCAAACTTTTTTTTTACATCCTAGCTCTTTTCATGGAAATTAAGTTTTTTTTCCACATACAAGGTTTTTTCATTAAAAAATGTTGTATTTTTTCACATCCAAGCTTTTTTCATGAAAGTATTTCATGAAATATTTTTTCATATCCAAGCTTTTTTCATGAAAATTAAGCATTTTTAAAAAAAAAAAATTTTCCCATGAAAATTAAGTATTTTTTCACATCCAAACTTTTTTCATGAAAATTACGTTTTTTTCACATCCAAGCTTTTTTCATGAAAATATTTCATGAAATATTTTTTCACATCCAAGTTTTTTTCAAGAAAACTTCAGGTTTTTTTCACATCCAAGCTTCTTTCATGAAGAGAAAGTTAAGAAAATGAAGTATTTTTTTAAATAATCTTCCTTTGATCTTTCATTTGTTCCTTACATAATCTAAATATATATGCATGTATGGACAGTATTTGTTTGCTGTAGCTATGGCTTTTTGCCAAGACATGTTTCATATCCCTGGCGAAAAAGGCAGAACTCACGGTGTAATGTCAAAAACACATGATCATCAACGGCAATGACATTATTAATTAAGTCTTCATAATTTCTGCAAGTCTGACTTTTATAAGACACAAAGAAACTGATGATATTTCAAACTACAAGTTAATTGCTGTACATTATGGAGGCAAATGTTATTATGTCCATTTGAAACTGGAACAGGAGGAAATGTCCACACTGTCTTTTTAAATACAAAGCAGCATTCGTTTAAAGCCAGCGGCTCACGTTCATAACGTTTATTTTGCCATATATTGCTCTCATGTTTTATGACAAGAACTTTAGCTTCGGTCTGCTTGTAGGCAAAACGATTTGATGTGAAGGAATACACATGCATTTTTGAAATTACACAATAGTTTTTATTTATTTATTTTTTTTTAATGGAATTGCACTGCAGACAATTTGTGTAAACTTTAAATTAAAAAGAAAGCGCAGAGCAGCAGTTTAATAAAGAAAGCATTTTGTGATTGCTGACATGACAATCATTGCAAATAAGAGTATGAACACAGGACAAATATAAAGGCTTTGATTTTGTCAGGCTCTCCACTGGATTGAGCTACATATACACTTTTCTGTGGGCTGATGTTAAGGTTTGACAATTTTTTTAAGAAACACTCCCCTCTCTAACCCACTGTCAATGCTTACGTGTGCAGCCGCCCTCCTGGAAGTTGAAGAATCCTCGTGAGCAGCGGTCACATTTGGGTCCGGTGACGCCCGGCTGGCACCGACACTGACCGGCTTCATCACAGTCAAACGACTTGGAACCAAACGAGTTACAGTGACACGGGACACACACGCCACCTGTGCTAATGCCGTGAGTGTGAGGCTGGAGAAACACAGACAAAGGGGTTTTAAATGGAGTCGAGGATAGGTAGTGGATTTAGGGTGAGACAAGTTGCAGACACACTCAAGCAACTCAGACACAAGGAGGTCGTGAGACTGAAATGACACGAGAGTCAAGACTCGTTTCTGAAGATTGAATGAAAAAGAGGACGGAAAAGATGAAGGAATAAAAGATTTTATATTTGTGATTTTCAGCCTTTTTAAAAAGGTATTATTCTCAGATAATGAGAGAACATGAAAAATACGTGACTGAATTTTTATTTAATTTTAATTTGACTTCAGCTTTGAAAGCTGTCCGACAGTCTGAAAATGCCTCCTTGTTGCTGCTAAGGAAAATAAAACACAATAGCATGCATGCTGGTTCATCGGACTGGACAAAGACATCCACAAACTGCCCCTTAGGCTACAATATGCCAACACATCCTCTGAAATGTTGCCAGCTAAAAAAAAATTCAATTAGGTACCGTTCAGCTGAAAAAGAATGTAGAATGTGGCTACCTCGGACAAAATCATAAACATCATAATAAAAAAGAAAAGGAAAATAATGACATTTACAACTCCAACTGGGCAACAACAAACGACTTGCGCTACTTAAAGAGGCGACGTTTTCTAATGACGTCTCATTGGTCTCACTTTCCATGCCATGTTTGGAAAATTCGGGCCTCAAACCATCAAGTCACACAAACACAACCAGTTTAATCCTTGACACACATGTAAATTGTGTTTTTAACCTGCAACACAAATATCTAACTTGTTTGCACACCAAGTAAACACACCCATGCTACTTTAAAAACACACCATGCTGTGTGTGTTACCCCTGTCTTAGGCCTGTATGCCCCCCTGGGACAACCCCCCGTGCGGGAGGCCCCCCCCCATCTCTGCTGCACGGCTTCTATGGGAACGCGCTCCACCGGCCTCCGGGTCTCTCGCCTCTCGTAACTTTGGCGACGCAGGGTACAGTGTCGGCCGACAAAGCCGGGGCGACAGATGCAGCGGCCCTCGATATCACAGCGCTGGGACATAGAGCCGTGAGGGCTGCAGCGACAGGGAATACAATCCTGACGCTCAGCATCCCACCAGCAGTTAGGCTGGACCAATCACAGCGCAGAGGGGGACCAATGAGAATGAGTGAGCAGGACAAATAAAAACAACAAACTGACAGAAAGTACAAGAAGTGAAAAACACTAAAAGTAGAAAAAACTAAACAAAACATGCCTCTTTTGGAGGGATAAAAATGATTATTCATTGTCATCATAATAACAGAGTTATTCAGATTCAAGCACCTGATGACCTTTATACTAACAAAAATATCAGTTTACATTTCAAACAATAACAAGTGTTTTGTGTGACATATTGATATAATGCCGCATCATCTTTGTCCTTTCAGAAACTATACCTGTGATTGATTTCTGCAGGATACTGATGAGTATCAAGGACTTAGGTCTGTATATTCCCTTAACTCCTTATATTAAAGCATAGTCACAACAGATGTAATTGGGGTTAAAACACTTGAGACGACAGGTAGTCCATCACATATGTGATATTGCAAGATTACAACAAAGGGAAGTATATGTAGAAAATAAATAGGATGAAGTGTACACTGGAAAGGTGCCAACACAAAATGGCCGCATCTGTAAACACGATTGGCATTTGTCAAAGTACTTACAACGCACTCGTCACACTGTCGTCCAACCACATTTTTCTTGCACTGGCACCGTCCAGTCTCCTTATTGCAGACCTCCGATACAGAGCCGTTATTATGGCAATGGCAGGCTGCAGGAGAGGAGAGAGCATTTCCTAATTACAGAATTTCTACATGAGTACATATAATAACATATTGGTCCAACAACAACACAAGTTGGTGGGTGTGTTTACTTCACACCACAGTCCGCTGGATAAGCTCGGATCTACTTAAGGTCTTCTTCAGGATTAGCTCTCGATATGCTCTCTTTCTGACTGCACTTTGGAGAAAATCTTCTCTTCCCTGAATAGATTCTTCAGTCTAGTGGGCTGATTTGGTTATGACTGATTATATTTTGTATATTAAAAACACACCCAGTTTAAGCCTAAATGACAAAGCGAGACTGCAACAGAGCACGACGTCACATTTTCATTCATTTGAGAATGTAGCTGTTTGCTCTGAACAAAATCTGGAGCACAGAAAATGTAAAACAGAGCTTGTGAGTGAACCTCTTCACTTACCCAACACTGACAACATGAAAGATAACTTGACTGATTTTTCTTTTTTATTATTTGTCTTCAGTTTAGAAGTCAACTTAAAAACTGCAATGAAAGCTGTGCGACAGTCTGAAAATGCTTCTTTGCTGGTGCTGTGGGAAATAAAACAGTGGACCCAGACATTCACAAACTGCCTCTTAAGCTACAATATGCCCACCAAGACAATTTCGACAAATACTCTGAAATGTTAAAAAAAATGATTGAATATAAGTACAGATCAGCTGAAATAAAAGAAACAAATCAGCTTCCTGAATGTAGAAAATGTAAACCTCATAGACTTTGTGATTTACCTAAAAATAATGACATTTTCAACACCAATTTAGCCACAACAAACATCTAGAGATCATCACGACATTTAGGTCTTAAATGTTCAAGGATGTGTAAATCTGCTTAAAAAAAGAAAACTTTAAAATTGCAGTTTGTGGCCCCTAAAGTTGAAAGATGAAGATGCAATATGGAGGACACGAATCTGGATCTGACTGTGATCAAACACAACGCAGGTGTTCCTGAATGGGTAGGTTAATAGTGTCAAGAAAGGGAACAGTTTTAAAGGTGAGCTGTGTTGAAGCCCCGCATGGCTGAAGGGTCGCTGACCAATAACAACAAAAGTCTCCAGTTCGAGTCCATTTGTTGCATCTCTGCCTCGTTTTCTGCCATCTCTCCACTGTCAATAATAAAGGCACATAATACCCTAAAGTTTCCCCTGGTACCAACACTGGCGGGAATTCTTTTGGGAGCACAAAGTAAAAAAAATAAAAATAAAAAAATACAGCTTGTGAAATTATAAAAATGAAGGATCTGATGGTGGGGAAGCGATGGGGGCTTCTGATGCACATGGCAGCTAAAAACTGTCCACGTGGCTAAAAGAAGACAAGGTACACAACAGCAGCTTAACAAAACAGTGT
>CALSCE010010644.1:5157106-5172507 GCA_943593645.1 Bovichtus variegatus
GTGTGTGTGTGTGTGTGTGTGTGTGTGTGTGTGTGTGTGTGTGTGTGTGTTACCTGTCACATCGTGGTCCTGTGTACCCGGGCTTGCACTGGTCGCAGAGCATCTCCCCTCCTTCAGCTAGATGGCAGGTGGGGCTGAAACTGTCGTAGTTGCCAGGATGACGTTGTTGTTGTTGTTGTTGTTGTTTTTGTTGATGAAGTTGGTAGCGTTGTCCCAGTGTGGCGAGAGGGAAGAGGAAGAGGAGGAAGAGGAGAGGACAGAGGCGAATTAAGGCCATTGTTTGTCTCCTCATAAACACACACGCACACACACACACGCTCACACCTGTGTCCCTACTTTCACTTTCCAATCCTCAAATTCACACAGTGTAAAATACACACTTAATTTCCTCTCTCTCTCTCACACCCACAGGTCTGCACTTCAACACACTCCTGAATTTGAAAACACTCTTCCTCTCCATGAACTGTAACCTAAATGAACTGAGAGAGAGAAAGAGAGTAAAATGAGAGTCTCTCGCTCCTCGTTCCGTCACCCTCCCACTTCCATAAACTATAGATAGTTCTGCTGGCTCGGGTTCCCGTCCCCAGACTGACTCACTGGCTGTCTGACTGGCTCGCTAACTGCAAGCTGGCTCGCTGAGTAACAAGTAAGCTTGCTTGGCAAATGCATGAGAACAACAAATATAATTGAACTTGTGTATAAAATGGGTTGTATTTGTACGTACAGTCGTATAGCTATAATCATGGGCGCTGGTTAACTCAAGGTGCTGTTAGTAGTGACGGAAAAAAATGTGTAGAGACGAGTACACATTTCTCCCAAAACAAAAACATACATGTAAACAAGTTCATGTGAAGAGAACACTTCATCCGTCATACACAGTACTTGTGGAACATTGTAAACTTGTATAACGAAGTATATGCTGCTACTGTAGGAGAGGATTACGTGGATAAAATCTATCATGGAATGTACAATGTTATGTCACAACAACAAACTGTATAATGATAAAACGACCCGACAGGAATAAATATTCAGATCGTCATAAAGCACATTATGGTAAAATAAAATGCTCCAGTGAAAACAGATGAATGAGCTGAGATTAGTGTAGGGCTGGAATGAAGGCAGAGGAACTTTGAGGCATACAGTACCATAGCTCATCAAAAAAAATAATGTTAGATGAGTTTAGTAGTTGGTAGTATCAGGTCACACATGGCAACTCAAACCCAAACAACAAAATATCAAAAAGTGGAAAGATATGGAAAATATGGAAAGTGCCAAGACGGCACAATCCTCCAAACGAGTTATATTAAAAATAGAACTTGATTAAGCCTTTTAATCTACATCTGGCCCAGAGCCACTTTAAAAGACCAATAATAATAATAATAATAATAATAACAGACAGTCATGCAGATTATTTGGAGACTATCTAAAGCCTGGGAGTATTAGGACTTTTTACAAGGATTAATTAAGCACCTTCCATGTGACTGAGACTTGAGTTTGATTGGGTCAGGTGGAGAACTACTCCTAATCTTTGAATGGTCTTTAATGTTTTTAGGTTGTACAAAGTCCTTTTTACTAATAGATATTGTTTTGTATGAAGGGTTTACAAAAAAAAAAAAAAAAGCAATGTTTTGTACATGGAGAAAAAATAACGCTGCTGTTTAACCAGACTGACAATTGAAAGGGCATCAAAATCTGAGCAGATTGCAAACAGGTAAAGTGCAGAATAATGCCTCTAACAAGCAGGAATCAACAGGCGTGCTGCTTTAGCAAAGTTATTCTGGGGTTAGCACCATTAGCATTGGATCAGGGAATATTATACTATACTATGAGCTGACAAATCACAGTTTAAACCTATTCAATCCAACCACTGAGCAGACTGCAGAGGGTCTAAAGAAAGACGTCAAAATAATGATTTCTCGACCGGAAAACAAATTCAAAATAAAGTTAGAACAGGATTCTCCCGCCACACGACAGTGTGGGGACATCCACTGACTTATTAATTCATTTCAATATAAGTAAATCATCTGGTGTTTGAATTATACTGATTTAATCTACATTAAAACAGCCATAATTAAAGAAAAGGAGAAAAACATCAACAGGTGATTCTAAACTTTTGAACGGTAGTGAATAAAGGTGTTTATGTCCGATACTGTAGGTCCGATAAGAATCTGATCGACAGATAATTTATTCATGTATAAAATGTGACACAGTTTCTACTGTTCTACGTTTTTCTGGCCACAGTTGTGTTGATTCTGCCAACAATCATGACATTTCTACCCACAGGGACGATGTTTCTCCACTTATATTGATGCTTCTTCCTGTGGTGATGATATTTCTATTCATGCATTACAATTATAATCCTGCCCACTGTGCTGATATTCTTAAAATACAAAAGAAAGTGGTCCGTGTGTCAGGAACAGGAGGAAGAGAACATGAAGAGACGGCCCTGAGGAGTCAGCAGTGAATAATACAAGTATAATACAACTACAGGAATCTGGCTACTCAATGGCAATTTAATAACATAAATGAAAATAATCCATAATTTCTTTAGGTCATCCAAGTATGTTGTGAAGCAAATTTAGTGTCATTTTTTTTTTTCTTTTTAAATCAAAGTGGACGTACATCTATGTACATAGGTAGCAATGATTAAGCCTTTATAAATAGATAATTGTCCAAAGTTCTTCCACTACATTTCCCCCAAAATCTGTTAAGTAGATTTAGATCCAACTGAAAAGGAAAAAAAAACTCCTTGGCAGCCTGGGTGTAAATAAAGAGGAGCAGCTCTCCAGGACTAAACTGATTTCTACTAATCCGCTGTAAATCGCGACCCTGCTTCCCGTGTTTAAGCTAATACATCACTTTATCAGATGTTCGTGAGAGCTTAAACATTAGGGCTAAATGGAACAGTCTGACTGGCTGTCTGGCTATTTGAGTGATTGGCTTCAGTGAATATAAGGGACTAGATGGCTATTTTGAGGGGCTGAAAGGCAAGGCGCGTTCAAGCTATTATTACTGCAGGGGTTTATGGGGAGGTAGGGAAGAGGAGAGGTGAGAGACAGAGAGACAGAGAGAGTTGTATCTTTCTTTAGCTCGGAGAGTTTCGGACATGACGTGTCGTGACTGCATCGAGATTCTCAGCTGCTGCTGCCTGTGCGTGTGCGTGCGTAAGTGTAAGTGTGTGTGTAAGTGTGTGCGTGCCAAAGCTGGCGACACAACTGTGCAACCCACACACAGCATCTCTCTCTGGTCATTTGGAGAAACTGCAGATCTAAAAAAAAAAAAAGCAGGAATATTGGTAACAATTTAATTTGACCAATACTTGTATATGAACCTCCTTATGACAATAGCCAGGTTTCCATCCAAATATATCCCAAATTTTAAGAAAATTATCAAAAGAAAATGCGAATGAATGCTTGTTTCTATCCAGCACCGTTATGGAGAGAAACAGTAGGTGGCGCAAGTTCTCCAGTCGGGAAACCATTAAAAACCATTGCAGAAGAATTCTTTGTCCAATACCGTTTTCAAAGATTCATAAGTGCCTTCAGTAAAGACTTCAAAGTCCAACATTCATTGGAAGTGTTTAGCTTGATTTATAGCTTTGCACCCACATGCATAATGAGGGCAGAAGAGGACGGCTCCTAAATGGACTTTGTGGTGAGACTTCTGTCACACACTGTTTCTAAGTTTATAGGGTCAACAATGACTATCTTCCATGCTAAAGAAGGGGAGCAGTTTACAATTATTATTATTATTATTATTATTATTATTATCATAGTTTACCAGGATGAAAGAGCAGGCCCAGCATAGGATAGTCAACAAACATAACAGCAAATTGGGCAGCAAGACTGCTTGATGTATTAAAGTAGAAAACGTCTTTCTGCATAGCTGGCCAACACACCAGCGGTACGTTCAGGGTCAGCTGAGAGGCCCCTTGCCTCTCCACTGGGCTGCTTCTAAGACAAACAGCAGATTGCTTCTTTCTTAAACTATTGGAGACAGTGACACAGGAACAGCACGAGTTGTATGATAAAATATTTTAAATGCCTTAATTACTTGCGGGAGGTTTGAGTTTTCTACTGTGTTAAGTTTTCTGGACACAGTTGTGTTGATTCTGCCAACAGTCATGACATTTCTACCCACAGGGATGATGTTTCTCCACTTATATTGATGCTTCTTCCTGTGGTGATGATATTTCTATTCATGTCATTACAATTACAATCCTGCCCACAGTGGTGAAGCCTCCATCTGTGACGATATCCTTTAGAGGCGAGCAGTCCGAGCGTCAGGAGAGCATTATGAGGAGACGGGTCGAGAGGAGAGAAAAGGGGCCACAGAGATGCACTGTGGGGTCAGCAGAGATAGATTGGAGCGTTTTATTAAATTGTGTCGTCATGGCGCCATTAACCGCAGAAACCTACTTGTTACTGGGAAGACTGAGCGGACAGGCGCAGGGCTGACAGTCCGCAGGTGATCCACGGGTGGCGTTGCCATAGTAACCACGTAGGCAGGTGTCGCAGTGGGGGCCTGTGGTGTGTTGGGAGCAGTCCTGGAGGAGACACGCGGGTTAAAGTTAATTTATATCAGGAAAAGCAATAAACTGTTAGGCAAACAAATCGTCTGTTGAGGTAACCTCAGTGTCATGAGATTTTTTTGGGCAAGAAAAACAATAAGATGCCATTAAATGTGTTTGTCTTCTTCTCAAAAAGCATTTTAAAAAAACCTCTACAACATTTTTAAATTGTCTAGGAAACAAACAGAGTTGCCCTTTTTTCTGGTGCTTTTTATTAATTGTTTTATTTCATTTTTTATTCTTTTTTAAGTTTACTTTGAATCATCTCTAGTGTAAAAGGCTAAACACAGGCAGGCAACTACATCCAATTTTATGAAGAAAAAAAATGATGATGAAGCTGTATAATGAGCCACAAATGAAGTTATTTTGTAGGTAATACCAAGTGTAGGATGCAAGTTAGGACCTCGAAAAGGAGAAAAACAAAGAGCCAACAAGTGACCTGCTTTATTTTACAGTAATTAGTGTCCCACTTTGATTCCAGAGGGTAAAAACCTAATAGGCTCAAGGGTTACGGCACTGCATTAAGAAGAGCAGACACTCGCTGACACGTTTTTATAACAGCAAAACTGCTGTTATTAAATAAAGCTGTCACATCAAATCATTGTCAAGCAGACAGCAGGAGGAGGAACAATCTCGAGGAGGTCAAGGTTAATTATAGGGTTCAGGATTAGCATCACATGACGTTACCACAGTAACCAAGCACATACTGTAAGATTCCCAGGTATATCCTCAACAAAACACTCAGAAGCTGTTAACAAATTTGAGTATTGGTAAGTATTGATGATATGATTCTATACGCTCCAGAATAAAAAAATAAAAAAAGGAAGTTAGAGCAACTAGAGGGGGTAAAGGGGATGACGCCATTGACAGGCAGCCAAATGAAACACACCGTTACATTGAATAAAATGACAGATTTTTCTGGGTTTGAACATTGTTAGAAACATTTGGGATAATGTAAGTACATAACAATACATACAACATAGTTTTAGTCATTTTTTTATATTTTTATACAGAAATGTATAAAATGATACCTTTAAGTCATTCCAGTTAAAGAACGCCATTGATGACATTTGCATTATTCCGACTGCCTTGCAGCTCTGCCTCCACCAACAGTAATATCACAAAATGTAAATAATTCCTTATTAAACTCATTTCAAAGCTGCCTCAAAAATAAAGTTAATTAAAAACACTTCTTCAGCATGACATTTATTGGTCTGATGCAGAATAAAAATAGTAATTTTATATTTAACATTTCAGTTCATTTGGCAACTTAGAGTAAAATAAGTGTGTTCCTCCCACTGGGGGAATCAGGACGTCTGTCCTTTTTTTGTCCGACACATCTGTTTTATATGTCCAGCTACAGCCACAGCTGCAATTCCATGTTTGTGTGTGTGTCAGATATGTTCCAAATCATTTCCTTCTCAGATCAAATGTCTCTTCAGTGCTCAAACACACCCTGACACACACACACACTGTTAACCTATAGGACCACGGCATCATTCTGTCATTCAGCTATAGCCAGAAAACAGTCCCCAGGGAAGGAGTGTGTGTCCATCTGTCTGTCTGCCTGTCACTGTGTATGAACATGTATACAGGAGGTGTGTGTGTGTGTGTGTGTGTGTGTTAGACAGAGAAAGATTGAGCCCGTCTGTCTTTGTCTGGAGTGTGTGTGTGTGTGTGTTTTCTCCCTCTGACAAATCCCAGCATCCTCCTCATCTACTGTATAATGAAACGCAACATACAAAACCCACAGCTCTGTGTGTGCGTGCGTGTGTGTGCGTGTGTGCGTGTGTGTGTCTATGTATTTAGTTAGATGCTAACCGACAGCTTAAACCTTAGGCAATGTGTAGACTGGGGAGTGACAATGTGTGTGTGCAGATGCACATGAGCTGGTTGGCATGTATGCATCTCCGCAGTAAACTAAAATGTGTATTTGTGCGTGTGCGTGTGTGTGTGTGTGTACGTGTGTGAAGCCAGGGCACAAGTGTCTCAACCTGCAGTTCCTATGGTGGCCACTAGATGGTGGTTCTAAGAACATTGTATTGAAGAAATTACTTGCAACTTCAAGTCAATATGTATATTTCTTCCACATGTGGTCATGGTTTCATGGATTATTTATTGCTTTTGTGGCATAAAATGATATTGAGGGGGGGGGCTCACATTTTTAAGCTTCCTCAGGATATCCACACAGGTTAGGGCTCGTTTAGCCGCACTAGCGTACCAGGCTCAAACAATACTACATTATTCTACATTATTCTACAGGTTATGGGATGGACTCTCAACGATAAATTGACCAATACATGTGAGCAACATAAAGAATTGATTAAGCCTCTCTCAATTATTAATCTGAAGAAGAAAAAAAATCAATGCAGTTAATATGGGCAAGTTGATCGTTTAAAACATAAATAAAAATGTCAGTTTATTTACTCAACGGACAGATTGCTTAACATTACACCTTCATGATGATACATGTTGACAGCTTTATGAGTTAAAAGGGAACTTACAGGAAATAAAGTGTTGAGTACAATACAGGCAAATATTCTGCCTAAAAATGTAATACTGTAACGTGACATATTCTTCACATTTTTCAAAATATATTTGGGTTTTTTTCCATTTTGGTATCATATTTTGACATTCTCTAAGTATCAAAATTGATCAAGCCTTTTCATGAACGCTTTTACATTTGATGTTTGGTACGGCTTTTCCTGAGAAAAAAAAAAAAAAAAAAAAAAAAGACGCTTTTTGATGTTTTTGGCTAAATGATTCAAAAGAAAGAGCAAAGCAGAGTAAATCACATCGCTGTGAATTTGAGCACTGAATGAGACAGACAGACAGACAAGTGTCTCAACGTATTGATCATCTTACCAGGCAGTGTCCTGTGACCTCATGGCATTGTGTACCATGTCCGTGGCAATGACAAGCTTCACACACACCATTATACAGATTCCCGTTAACCCTCCGAAAACCAGGAATGCACGCCTGAAACACACACATACTCACGCAGTTAGAAAAACAGGAAGACAGACAGTCATTAAGCTGCTGTAGTGTTGAGCATTTATGATCCTCTAACTAGCACCTCGAGTGTGTGTGTGTGATTATGTCTGTTTGTATGCTTGAGTTAGACAAACTTAATGCATTCTGAAACAAAACGCTTTTTGGACGCTCACATTTGAGGTTCAGCTTTGCTTTGGAGGCTTTAAAAGAAAACGGGGATCATCCTTTAAATCAATCATATAATACTAAATATTTAATACTTAAACACATTTAAGAATCAGGTATACTAAAATAAAAAAAACATACAGTATATATAGTTTATGCTATACATGCTGCATTATTAATGGCTTTATTATTATTAATGTGCACTTGCAGACACCTCAATTGTGAGTTTAATTTGAAAAGACTAATAATAAAAAATCCATTTTATCGAATTTGTAAAAGAAAGGACTCAAGTGCTTACTTTTTTAATGTGGCATTTCAATGCAGTACTTTTACTTGTGTACCTTTTTTCCAATGTTTTTTCTATTGATTGTTGTAGAGGAAGTTTAAGGATTGCAGTCGGCGTGTGTCTATGATTACCTCACAGGAAGTTCCAGCATATCCAGGAGGACAAGAGCAGCTTTCTACAGCTGAAGCTCTCCTCTCTCCTCTGGCAGAGGGATTGGCTACCTGAATTGAGAATGAGTGGAGTCTACATGCATACACAAACACACACAGACACACACAGACACACACAAAAATGTTGTAAAATATCAAACATGAGGCACATTGGTAGTCCTTCTATTTTTGACAAATTAAACACACTCACAAAAGCAGAGCTATTTGGCGCCTTTAGAACTTTTATGACCCGAGTTCATTCTCTCAGGCAGAATTTCCTCCCAGATAGTCATACATTTTATCAATTAATCCACCAACTTTACGTGTAGGTTGTAGAAGGTTTAAGTAAGGTTATTCACAGAATAAAAGATTCAACTCTGGGCAAGTTGTTTTGTTGCATAAAGCTAATACCAATATGTCTCCTTTTAAAGCTGCTGTTTATATTGTTTTTGATAATCAATATTTAAAAAAATATATCCTAAAATACTAATAATGACCATGACCCTTGACCCACTGTGCAGTATGCTAGTATCCAATGATGCCCAGCACTTTAAATGCCTGAAATGTGTGTGTGTTTCTACCTGTACACAGCGCTGGGTTCTGTGCTATAAGAGGCCCGCACCATCACTCTGGTCACATTGGCCAACACAGACAAGAAATCCCTCCGATTTATCGGCTGTGCGCGCTCTGAAACCAGGAAGTTCTCTGGAAGGAGAGCAATGTGATTGGTGCTTGGCGAGGGCGGGTACACCGGCTGGCCAAACCTTCTGTCAATAATCTTGATCCCGCCTCCCTGGCAGAGAAAGAAGAAAAAGTTGTTGTTTTTGTCTCTTTCTTTGTTGCAGTTCACTTTTAAATTCCATATATCTAGACAGGGGATATTCTTCAAAACATAACTACAGTATGACACCTCTTTCGGAAAAAGGACTATGATATCCATCTGATCGGGGGGAAAGAAAGAGAGAGTAAGAGTGAATGATGTGTCATTAGGTAATGAGCTGCAGTTTCTATTGACATTTTGAAAGGACTGAATGCAAAGTGAATTGAGCCCAGGCCTGGTATCTGACTATCTCTTGTTGAGAACAGATCAATGGCATGTAGCGTCTAACGCAGAGTGACAACTACTGATGGGGGGGGGGGAGAGAGAGAGGGGGGGAGAGGGAGAGGGGGGGGAGGAAAAGAGGGAGGGAGAGAGAGAGAGAGAGAGAGAGAGAGAGAGAGAGAGAGCGAGCTTAGCATGCCGATAAACCATTAAATGAAAAATTAATTGAAAGAGAGGTGTTGGAGGGACAGAAAGCAGGGCCGAGAGATGCAGAGATAAAGACCAAAAGAGAGACACAAAGAAAAGAGCCAGATTGACAAGAAAAAAAAAGACAAAGTCACCTTAGAGAACATTGTTTTCATTAAGGCTCTGAACTTTACTTTCTTTTCACCCCTCGCTTCTATTCATCACGCCTTCAAAAAAACATCAATTAAAAAGGAGAAGGTTTGTACTTTCCAATATTTTTCTTGAAACACCATTAATCCGCATTTCTTTCAACCCGATTGTAGATGGTTCTGGAAATAACATATTGTGCCACTGGCAGAAGAACTCAAAATATATTGATTTGCATTCAAATGTATTTGGAAACAACTCTAAATCAAGTTCTCGTCAACTGTTTAAAGTGAAACGAGGAACTCAACATGCAGTACATTGGCAGTATTCATTGTTGTCATGGCTTGGTATTTACAATTTTCTTTAACTCGTAAATGGGCTGATCTAGTGGGATGGATTGAGGGAGAGAGACATTGAAAACAACAAAGCCATACAGACAAACAAAGACAGAGAGATTATTGTCTATTCAGATCCCACATACTTACAACCGAGGCTTCTTCCTGCGCTTCACAAAACCATGAAACAAACAATATCACAACTTGATGCAGATATGCGTAGACTAAACAGTGGGGGGAAGAGAAAGACACGAAACGAGACAAAGGCTGAAAGAGAGAACTGAAGAGGGAGAAAGCAGGTTGACAGTGTGTAGGTGGTTCATTATCGTCATCATTTAGAGAGGCTTTTTGTTGACAACAAGGCCGACACTTGTCCTCCTCTCTTCCCATCTCCTCCCAGTCTGTCAATCTGACTGACACGTCTTTAAATAACCGAAGCTCATTGGTCTGTGACTATACATCCCAGATTTCTCTTTCCTTTTTCACTTTACTTCACTTCCTTCCTCATGGTTTATTTCCTTCTTCCGATCCTCCTTTTGTATCTTCTTTTCCTTCCATCTTTTCTGTCTTCCTACTTACTTCATTCTCTCCTTTTCTTTTCTCTTTTCCTTCCTTCCTGTGTTTCATTCTGTCTTCCTTATGTCTCTCAGTTTCTTACTGTCCTTTCTTCTTTCCTTCCTTCCTTTCCTTCTTCCCATTCTATCTTCCCTTGTTTCTGCACAAATGTATGCATTTATTTTTGTGCAAAAGCTCCAAATGTAAGACATCAAAATTCTTGTGATACAAATATTTCTTTTTGCATTTATGTCCATATTTAATTTAAAATTCATATCTACAGGATAAAACTTTTTATTTATCTTTTAATTATTTTGCAGTCAGTGCCTGAGAAGTACATTTCCACACGTCATTGTGGCTTAATACGGATACACCATTTTTTTCCCCCAAACTATTCTAATTAAAACTTCCTCTTCTTTAATGTCATTGGTAGAAAGTTGTGTGTGTGTGAAATAACGAGATTATTTCTGCAGCTCTGGCACACTGCGAACATGCACACACACACACACACGCACATACCAACCTGCTTATGTGCCTGTTTGTATTTTGTGTGTACTGTACACACACACAAACACACAATGTTGTTTAGTGATGTCGGAGATATAAACAGTTAACTAATAGTGTTGCTGCTTTGCTTATTGCTGCCATATATCATATCAAAACCTGCTCATTATAAAGACATACAGAGAGGGGAGGGAGAGACTCTATCTGCATTTTTTATTGCTAAGTTCAGCATTTCTCTGCCAGCTGTAGCTGTGTGTGTGTGTGTGTTTGCTTTTAACAGCTTTTATTTGCCGCTTCGTTTAGTGGTCTTCACTGGTGCAAAAGTCAATGGCTTGTGGGTAAAGATAAATAATGCTGCAAACACAAATACATAAACACACAGATTCACACTTGCGTTCATGTGGGCTTCCTCTGGTCGTGACCACGTGACACACACACACACACCTTTATAATATATGCTTTGTATGTCTTTGTGCGTATTTGAAAACTTACCTCTATGATTAGGTCGGGTTGTGAGGTGGCTCTAATGGCCATTTGTTCTTGCTGGTCTGTCGTATAAGAAACAGTGTAGACCACACTCCCTCCATAGGCTGAAATCTGAAGAAAGGCAGAAACAGATTAGTGAGGACGCACATACACAATCCAGCCAACGGTTTGTCACGTTCCCACTGATCTACAGGTGGTAATGTGCCAAGATACGCAGCAATGCACCAACAAAGGCAGGAAATAAGAACATTGCAGGTTTGACGCAGCGTTGCAAGTGTTTGAGGTGGGAAATGCAACAAAGAATTATTTTCATTATTGCTGATAGTTTTCTAGATTAATCGATTTATCGTTTGGTCTGTAAAATGTCAGAAACAGGAAAAAAAAAAAAAAAAGTCCAAGGTGATGTCTTTACATGTTTTGTTTTGTTGCTCCAACGCCCAACGATATTCAGTTTATATGATATGACAAGATATTTGAGAGGCTGAAAACATATTCTGTAATTTCTACTTCAATGATTATTCAATTATCAAAATAGTTGCAGATCATTTTTTCTGTCGATCGACTAATTGTTGCATTCATCACATTTATAGGCTCTCAAGGATACAAACAATGAGTTTTAGTGAGCAACACTGAATGCAAACATAACTTTTGTTTGTTTTCAAGAAAACTCCATGGGACATCTGTAACTAGTGCAGAAATAAAAGATCGACAAACTCACACAAGTCAGACAGATGGTCTGTCACCCGATGGGAGCTAACGTGCAACAAGTCGTGTTTTTTTTTTTTAAAGAACCTTCCAAAATGTCTGCATCACGCGTTACTGCCGCAGGAATAAAATCTAAAACAGCCTCAGAAATCCCACCATTGCATTTAAATCTGAAAGTGTAGAATATGTTGTTATAAAAACTATGTGAAACCGATTTTTGAAGCTGTAAATGTTGGTTTGAAGTTTGAATTGTATGTACTGTATGAAATTAACTTTAAATATTCTGTTCACCAGAGATGTGCTCTTAAGTTTCTTGGAAATAAGTCATTTAGCATGAAAAAAAAAAAAGCATAAGAACGACTAAAGACCAAAACGACCAATTAGTCGACTATTCGACTAAGAGAGGGCAGCCATAGAATCTATATTATGTAGATATGAATGTGACATCATTCTCACGTGTAGACAGTTTATATAAGGTATATATAAATATGTTATGGCAGCAGCACAACTGTACTAACTACTTCAATAGCAATATAGCAAAACCACACAACGACTACTTCTACTAATGAAAAGTAAGGAGAACGAGAATATGCTACAATCTTTGTTGTCTTGTGTGTTTCGCTGCAGCGTTTCTGTCGAGTCCACAGAATGAGCTTTAGCTGGAGAAACGCTGCGTCGGCATGATCCTGAAATTTATTATTCTGCTCCAACCTGAACAGTAATGGGTGGGAGAGCGAGATAATAATGCCACCATAAAAACAGAGAGAGGGGGACATTGAGGAACAGGGGGAGAAGGATGAAGAAATAGAGCCCGAGACAGAGAGACAGAGAGACAGAGAGGGAGAGATAGAGAGGGAGTAAGAGGTGGGCTTAATGCCTCTATAAACCTCTTCCATTCTACATCATTACCCTTGGTTCTTAAACCGGGAGGAGGAATCACCCATTTCACAGCTGACTGAAAGTACACACACATACACACTATAGTGGGGCATGGAGGTATACTTGGGTGGACGTTTTATTGACTAACACTTATTCTCCATCTAACCCCATTTGCTGATTTGGACTCCAGAACGCAGTTAAATCATAGTTTAAAGCCACACTACACACCCTGCACGTATCAGACACTTGTGATGCTCGTGCTTCTTCACCATTAGCTCATCTGCACTCCAGTATGGACTCTGTATACACACTTAAAGTAAAACTCAGGTTTGGTCCACTGCAACAAAATAAAAGCATGATGAATGGAAAAAGACACCACAGAAGAAGAATATGGTTTTTTTTTTACAAAGGCTTACCAGAGCTGAGGTGTGCATACTACGACATGTATTGTCACAATGGAATATATATTGAACATAATGTCCTCCTCGAGCCAAATGACATTTAGAAATGTATATTTGTATTACAGTAAATATTAAGTTTAAATACTTGTGTGCTTATTAAAAGTATTTAGGCCTGAAATGAAAACTTAACTAGGGCATTATGGGATTTTTTTTTGCCACTTTTGGGCAGCGCAACAATCTGCAAATCCAACATCTGACATTTGTTAGCAAACAGTTGCATTTGCATATGTCCAGTACACGGAACAATATTAGAATTAATTTGGAGTTCTGTTTCTGGCCACATGGTGAATCTTCTCCACCAACTCTTGACACAGATGTCTCGCGGTTAAATTGCTAAACGCTCCACTATGTTCACCAGAGAGGCGCTAACTTTGTGCGTCCACTGCTTGAAGCTGGGCGGGTAGTGTACGGAAGGTTTTTAGAGCTTTTTTTTTTTTTTTGCCTGTCTGGGTTATGGGCTGTCAAACAACAAGTTGCAAGACTAAAACACAGTCGGGTAAAAATCTAGAGAATCTAAATGAAATGTAGATAAAAAAACAGCGAAAGGTGGCGTTCTACAAGTACTTTAATTTATCCACTAGTGCAAAGAGATCTTGCATAAAAAGTTGATTCAAATGTTGAATCCTTGTTTCCAAATTTTCCCTTCGTTAATTAAAAAATGATTCTGAGGAGCTTCAAAGAAAACTCCGAAATGATTTCATTATTATTTGGAAGTGCATTACAGTGGTACATTAAGATAAAGTAATGTCTACTAGCAACACCTCGTCACAGGCTGCATGTGTCTGAGCTGTGAGCTGTAAGTTCCCTTCCAAGTTTATATCATTTGGACATTGTTTATAAAGATGCGTCGACTCTGGGTTTCACAAGAATGAAGCCAAAAAGTTACCAAAGATTTTTTTGTTTTGTTCTTCTTTCCTATTTGTAAAACATCATGACCCCTAAGATTTGTCCGGTGACCCCTAAGATTTGTCTGGTGACCCCTTCAGGTTGGGAAGCGGTGGGTTACGTCTGTAAGTGTTTAACAGGTCTAGCATAAGAAGCTAAATTGTATGTTTTATTGGGTCTGTATTTTTACAGTTCAGTGATTCAGCCGCAAAGGATTTGAGAGCTAGAAGAAAAAGCTTCTCCTGCGTATGTGAACACTTTCCACTGATGGAAGTTGCACTTTTTTTGTGAACGATTCTTTATCCACTTAGCACACCTGAGTTAGGCAATTTACTTCCTTTGAAATTATTGACATTTCCCAGAAAACTCATTTCTCTGACGCCATCCACTCAACCTGGACAATAATCAAAGCTTTTGTCATGGCAACCTCATGACCATTCTCTAGCTTGGGGAATAGGAAATAAAAGAAATGCAACACAGGAAAGAGAAAAGACCAACAGAATAGCACAGCAGTAGAGGGGCATTATGGGAGAAGAGAGGGGAATTACGGGGAGTAGAAAGGAAGGAACAATAAACACTCAGACACACAGCTACAATGGACATCAGTGGGATCCTCCTGAAAGCCCCGTAAGCCTGTTATTAACTCTTTCAATGGCCAGAATGAGAAGACCAAGACATAATCCTCTCTGTTAAAACCCCTAATCAAGTCCCAGACACAGTCTTCATTAAAGTGAACATTTTGTCATGGCTATGAGTATATCAGTACATACAAGGTGGGGGGGAAAGAATCCCATATCACAACTGAAAATTGTAAAAAGAAATAAAAAAAAGTAAAAAAATAAAATAAAAAGAGGAAATATTGAACTAAATATGTTGTTGTGATGAGAATTGTGTGCTTTAGAGGTCCTGTTGCAGTTACAGGGTTGTTTTTGCTGCAATGCAAACTGTACAAAAAAAATCCTTGGCCTAAAATACTGTCAAAAGTTTCAGCGACATACTGGGCATCACACACACACACACACACACACACACACACACACACACACACACAC
>CALSCE010010644.1:5224056-5246999 GCA_943593645.1 Bovichtus variegatus
CACACACACACACACACACACACACACACACACACACACACACACACACACACACACACACACACACACACACACACACACACACACACACACAATATTGATGAGAAAAGCAACTGGAATAATGGAAAAGCAAAAATGTATACCCAACACATACCTCTTTCTTCCACCTTCACTCTACTTCTGCCTGCCTGTGTTTTCACACTCTTTGTCTTGCACACAACACACAGGTGTGTATAAATGTTAAATTCATAGCTAACCAGGCCAGTCTAATAGACTCTTATTCCACTGATGCTTTATCAGCTCAATCACACAAACATTCAGCTCCAAAATAATGGCCTTTCTGTGTGTGTGTGTGTGTGCGTGCGTGAGTGTGTGTGTTTCTATATAGGAGCTGTGCTGCAGAGAGTATGTGTGCACTGCATACAGATCTGTCAGTAAAGCCAGAAACGGCAATTTTTGGGTTCGGAGGACTTTCATTCATTCATTTATCCATCTGTTAGACAAGACGGCTATGTTTTTGATTTTAATTAAGTTACAAATGCGCAAAAACTACAGATTGCCAGGTACTGAATGAAAACACACCAGTTTTAGCAGTTAAAAGTCAGCTGAATTTAGGCTGTCCAAAATCCAAAATTACCTCTAGCATTTTGGTAAAAGTGCTCAATTGCAAGATAACTCAAATCCAAATCAAACAGTGTATCATGAATTGTGCGTGGATATAGGCAGGTTGCTCAGTGTTGGCAGTCTTGGAGGACGTGACTGCCTTCTAGTCAGTGGTTAGGGAACACATTTCCCCAATTAACATATACTTGTCTTGGTCATTTGAAATGTATTAGGAACTACAGAGAAAGAGACGTTACATTAAATTTTAAGTTGTGCCTTTGAAAGTAAAATTTTAGTTTTGGGGATGAAGCACATCGTAACCTCGCAATCTATCCAAACTCTGCAGCTCAAGTACAACTGGTCAGCCCCACTCTGTATACGGCTACGTACTCTGACTTGGACCACACATGAGACCGAGGTCCTGATAACATAAGGTAGAGGACGGTGACCCTGACAGGTCAGAGCTCATGAATGTGAGAGGTCATGACAAAAAAAAATCATCACAGTTGGGACACACACAAAGGAAACAACACATGCAAAAACAAACATTCAAAAGGAATTTTCCAACAATGTCTTTCTATTTCTCTCACTCAAACACAGACGTTCTGAAAACCATGTTGTGACCATGTGTTGAACTAGGATGTCGTGGGCGAGGTAATTGGTTATTTCTATCAGCCACTAAAACCAGCCGGTATCAATCTATACACGACTTCAGAGAAACAACAGTCTTACAAGAAGCCTCAGCTCAGACGGTCTGACCACAGCGGCCCACAGCAGACAAGCAAACAAAAGTGCAAAAATACACTTTTGAAACATGATCCACAAAGAGTTTTCATGTTGGTGTGGATCTGGGAGCCCTTTAAATTATTTTGCAAAAAGATTTTTGTTTTTTTCTCTTCTTTCAATAAAAAGAAGAACACCTCAACAAATAACTTGTAACTGATATGTTTTGCTCTATCCCCAGGAGAAAAAAATATAGATTTGTCTTAATAATGTTTTGAATATTACTGAGTTTTGAGAACTTGGTCTTGGATTAAGGACTCTATTGTGAAGCCACAACAAAGCTAAAGAATCAGAAATCCAGAGAAGGTGGTCATGTTAACATGTGCAGGCCATGTGTGTTGCATTGCCACAGATGCCACAGTTGGCAGTGTTGTCTTAACATTATTAAGGTTTACTCTCTCCAATTGTAGTGATAAAAGCAATGTCAATTTAGAATTAACCAACAGATCCTCCAAAAGAGCAAATGAGAACAACATAGCATCATTTTCTGATACGACGCCCCTATTGGCAAAACAACATAATTTCCAAAACCGCTTTTAAATCAACATGACTGAAATAAAAAGCATGTTTCTGTTGTGACACTGCTATAGTAAAAAGGTAAGGTGAGGAAAAGATCATGCTTTGGGCTAAAATAACTATTTTGATAAAAGTTAGTGGACCTACGGACAGTGGTTAAAATAATAACTACTTACGATAACAATTGTTGTCAAGGTTAAAAGAAACAACATTGACAGTCAGTAGGAAACGAAAAAAACAAACTGCAAACTGACTTTGGGGCTCTGTAACAACCGTGTTGCTTCCGAAGGACTAGTTTTAATTCCTACAGACACTTTGTCACTTGAACACAAACATGTGTCATTATTAGCCATGTGCTGAAAGACTGATTCTTTCAATTTTCTTGGGAGGGCAGTGATTGATAAACATCTTTAAATCTGTTGGCAGCTAATGCAGCATAACATGACTTGAGTATCACAGTGTTACCGGAGGAGTTGTATCGTTGTTGTACATAAGAAAAGAACACACAAGCACGCAAGCACACACAGACTACACATCCAAGGTCAGGAAAGTCTTTTTCTGCGGAAAGAAGAATTTTTTGGGTGAGAATTCCCAGGAAATACTGTTGAGAAGGACCTCAAGTACCAGTATTCAGCCCTAGTCCCTAGTCATCTGTGTCAAAATTTGCAAGTCTTTTCCAATTTTGTGAAGTTGATTCAGAACTCATCAAATTCATGCTTTGACCGATTAGAATCTACGTCAATTTGTACATAACACCTGTTTATTTAAATCTAGGATAACTCTAAACCTACAATAGTTATGATTAACCTGATTATCATGCGATTCTTCCAAAACCTGATCTTCTCTGATTCCAATAAACCATGTTGGTGCATTCCACTAGCTAAACGACCTACATAAAACATAATGAGAGCCTAGAGAAAATCAGCCGCGGACCGAAAATCAACAAACTGAGAACTAGTTCCCAAAGTTTAACTCAGTAAAGAAGCATACACAAACCAAATCCAACAAACTAAAACATTCCACAATAGAGCTGGGGGTCATCTGTCTCGCTTTATGGCTGTCTTTGAACTGCCTGTGTCAGAAAGATTTCTCCTGTTAAAGACAGCTTGCTCTCAGCGTGCTCGCTGTGGATAAATAGAGGTTTTGAACTGAAGTGATTTGAGCTGGAAAAAGAACAATAAGATCTCCAGAAACCAACGGTGAAGGAGAGCAAGACAAACAAACTCAGGCCAAACACTGAGCTCAGCTCCGGCCGCAGAGGTTGTCAGCGGTACTCCTTCATAGGATGAAAGACAGATAGCGGGGAGGAGGTGGAAGGAGGAGGAGATGAGTGGGGGGGGGGTGTACAAAAGGGGCAAAGAGGAGAGGGGGAAGGATATGAAATAAAGCAACAGAATAGCATTGAATGCTTTCGACTGGGAGAGATGTACAAGAAGCCCATCATCAGCCAAAATAAATACATTTTCCCAATGTATTATTGACTTTTTAAAAGATTAAGGCAAATATTTAGGGTGACCCGGACATCAGAAAACAGTGCACACATCAGCTACGGACAAAATGTCTTCAACTTGTGTTTGCAGATTTGATATTTCACATTATGTCGAAGAAACCAAAGAATGTCTGCAAAAGAAGTGAAAGAGAGGAGAGGGAAGAAGAGGTGAAGGGGCGTACGAGTAAGAGAGAGGAGAGAAAAGGAGGAAGAAAACGGCAATCAGGAGGCCCAGGAATGAAAGGAGAGAAGGAAAGAGAGAGCAAAGGGGGGACAGGAAAGAAAGAAGTAGGCAAGAGGGGACGAAGGATTATGAGTAGCGGAGGAGGGGAAAGTGTCTGCGAGCGTGTGTGGGAGTTTGTGTGTGTGCGTATGTGAGAAGGGGGGCTCATTATTGACACCATGTGTTACCACAGGAAGCTCCTTGGGAAAATATATGCACCCAGAAAGATCAGAGAGCGAGACAGAGATGAGAGGACAGAGAAAGAAAGATGAAGAAACGGAGGCCATTCCGAAGTCTTTGCAGCTGCAGAAGTGGATTTCTGGGAGTGCGTGCGTGCGCGTTCACGTACGTGCGTGCGTGCGCGTGCGCCTAAGGGTCAGTAGCCTCGGTTTTAGCAGCTGCACATCTGTATGTCAGGCGTGCAGTGTTTTAGCCACAAGGTCACAGTGTCAAATCCCATAGCGAACATGCACTCAGATCTATCTCGCCATCTATCATAGACATGCATACATAAATATTTTAAATGAACACTGTCTGTTTTATTTGATGGGATTTTCAGAGAACCAGAAGGGTTATTAAAGTTGAGCTTCTTCAAAAAAGTCTCAATAAAAGACTTGAAACACGTTAATACATTTTTGTACGGAAGAATAGATGTTCTATGCCGTTTGAAGAGCTATAATGATAAGTCAATTAATCAATTAGTCAACTGAAAGAAAATTCATTGGCAGCTATTTTGTTTATCAATTAATTTGGACAAAACAAGACTTTTTTTTTTTTTACTTTCTTCTGTCATTTTGTCCAAAGAATTAATTGATTTATCAAGAAAATAATCAGCACATTAATCTAGAATGATAAATAATTAGCTAGTTGCAGCCATAGGCGTTCGAAGAGAAAAGGCACATTTACATGACAACACTGAATGTTGTTTTTTAGCTGTTTTCAGCCAAATAAGTTTTAAGACTCAGTGCTAGATTTAGTGTCTGGTTAATATGGGCTTTGCAGTAAAACTCCCAAGGAGTAACCTACATCTTGCTCTTCACTATTCAAGTTAGCTACCCGGTAGGATTAAAGTAAAATGAGAGCAATTTAGCCACACAGCAGCAGCTGATGTGTGAGAAAATCTGAAAGGGTCAGAGGAATGAAACCATCAAACTGTGCTGGACTGGTGCTTCAGAGTGAAGATGGGTCATTTTAATTGGCATTTACAAGTTGGAGTACATTGGACATGACTTCCCAAGATATTTATTTTTATTATGAAGCCTCCCAACATGGAGCACTGACGGTATTGAACTAATTTACCTGATTTCCTTTCCATTATTTTTCACATATTCCTCAAACACATGGGATTATATCTGTGCAGAATGTGGCCTAAAATAAGGAATGTATTGGGAGAGCTGGGAGTTGTACTGCAGCCAAAACAAGTTTGTCATCAAACCAAATTTTATGTTCTTTCCTACAAATCCATATCAGTCTTGCTCATTTTTTCTTTTCTTTTTTTTTTTTTTAGGCACAGTAAACAGTAGCTTGTGCAACACACATGCACACCCTGTATGAACTCACATGCACACACTCTTACCAATTCATCAACTCATGCCCCGTTTCTTTCTGTGTCTCAGCCCACAGTAGAATGAACTGGGCAGAGCAGCTATTGTGTCCCTGGTAGAATTAACTATTGATTTTCTCCTCAGCATTATCAATGCTGTTCTGACAACAAAACAGCTGGGAAACACTCACACACATGGGCTTACACACCCATACGTGCACAGACCTAGATTTTGTTCAGTGCGAGATGTGCTTTGTAGGAGGCAGCACAGCCCCACAGGGAAAAGCACAAGTCAAATATTAAAACGCTATTGTAATAAGCACACACTAACAAATAAGCAAACAATGATGCATGCAAATAATCAAACATGCAGAACAAACTGAATCAAATGTTTTGGGTCTTATCACACTATATTAGGGTAAACACTATACCATGAAACATTAGACTGTGTTTATGTATCAGATGTGTATGCAATGCTTGTGCAATCAGAACGTAGCCTTTGTGAACATCCGTGGGCCTACATTATTCTCAAATTAATTGGGATACATTGGTATAATTACCATAAACAAATGCCACCATGGTCACGTCTATTATCTTGTTCCAGTCACTATTTGTGTTTTCAAAATTGAGATCATAAGCCCCTGTCTTTCTGCAGTCAAGAGAAAGCCGCTACTGTTCTTGTCCTATTACCCAATACCTGTCTGTTTCCTTTTGCTGTAATAAATCGTTTTTTCATCCACTTTTCTCTCCTTCCACAATGCACGAAGCTCGGGAAGTTTCAGTGTCATTTCTGCTTGGAAGAACAGCATCCAGCATTTTCCTTTTTTTTGTTTTGTACCATAAAGCAATCTAGCAGATTTCCCGCAAAAAGTAAACGTACTACTGCATGTAAAATGTATTACGGGGGCTTTAGGAGCTCACAATCATTCAGATAATGAATGAGAATGTTGTACACAGTACTTGTACCAATGTCTCAACAGTAATGTGGCCATGACTTATTACCGCCGCCAAGTTTGTTTGTTTGTCAGCAGGATTACGGAAAATCCTGCCCCAACTTTCATAAAACTTAGTCGACTTGGGATACAAAAAGTAATATATCGTCAGTGCATACTTTACTTTTTTCAAATAAGCAGGTATCACTTAGCTGCAAGCCTGCGTTCTGACCTACTTCTGCCCCACACTGTGACAAGTGTCAAGAAAAAAAACAACCCGAATAAGATTTTAAATGTCAAAGTCAGTGCCACCAAATACCGCTCTCTTTTTTTCTTCTCCAGCTTCATGTCTTTCTTATTGACAGGAAGGATACAGCACCGTTTCAACTTAGCACCTGGCTAATTTTAGCTCCCAGAGGATTCCTCTAAAGTACACAGACAGACACACACACACACACACACACAGACACACACACACACCTGTTGGTGTTCATGTGATCTGTGTCTTTGGCACAATGTCATTGATTAATTCTTGGCTGCCTTGAAGCCAATGACAACTTCACAAACACGGTATGACAGTGAGCTACAAACATAAACAAACATGCACATCCGAGTGCTGTAATGAAAGTAATCTATATCAAATCTGCCAAAATAAGAAAAGCTCAAGCAGACACACACACACGTACACCAACCACCAGGTTGAGTGTAAAACTCCAAGACGCCTAATAATTAAAAAACCCCGACAGACTTTCATTTCTGGTGGGAGGCCTGATGAATGATGAGCGTTAAATGTTAACTTTTATAAATCAATCAAAAAGGTGTCTCACAGCAAAAACACCACAGGAACTTCAACTATAGTTCCCTTTCCTTCCCATAATTATACACTGTCAGTTTAAATAGATTACAGACATAAAACTTGTCCTTGTACTTACAAGCAGCAGCCAACAGGCAGATCACATTGATTTAGCAACACGTTTGTCCAAAGTGACATAAAAAAGGTTTCCACATCTGGAGCAATTTGGAGTTAGGACTTTTTGATCACTACTGGGTTTTTGAGGCCGATATTGATTTGAAATTTTGGGAGTTAAAAAATTAATCAGATGATATATCGGACCAAGACACATATGTTTCTAGATTAAATCTAGTTTATTCATTTCTGTAGTGCAATTTCTCAGCCGACATATACATCTGCAATAAGCAAAATCGGTCCAACTCTATATTTGACATTTGGAAAGGTGGAGGTGGAGCTGGGGAACAAACTATTAACCCTTCAATTACTGGACGACCCTTCATAGCACCTTAGCGACAGATCATGCCGCAAGCAGTTCTGAAACAATTAGTTGATTGATTTGTTGATTGACAAAAGTTAGGATAGTCTATTAAACCTTAACATTGTTGATCAAGGAAAAACACCAAACATTATGCTGCAGTGGTGGAATTCAAGCTACAGGTGTGAAGGAAAGGAGTTCTGTTAATTATATTATGTATTATTGTAATTATGGTCCCTTTTATAGTAAAATAGATGATAAAGCAGGGTATGCTTTAGGGTGCGTCTGCCTTGTGATTGACAGGTTGCTACCACAGCATAGTCCGCTCTGGGTGTTGTCCATGTTTTTTGTCTTAGAACTTAATGCATTAATGCATAACTGAATAAAATTAAAGAAATAAGTAATTAACACTGACAAGAGACATTTTACTTTTAAAACTTAACATTTTACTGCTACAACATGTTGACTGAAAGATTTTTATTTGCATTTCTACACCCTGGTATTGGTAAAGGATCTCAATTCTTCTTCCACCACTGATATGGTGTGAATGGGACTAGTAACAAGTCTGTAATATTTGTATGTATTCCAACCCCACTCTTGGAGAGAGAAAAAAAAAAAAAAAAGCACTTGTGAATTAATCTGCATATTTTAACAAACTACATATAATTTTGTCTTGTGCATTCTTCCAATCTTCCTGATTTCTTTACTTCCTTGCCACCTTCCTTCCTTCCTTCCTTCCTTCCTATCTTATTTTCTATCACATTGATTATATTCACTGAATTTGGGTCCCGGGCTGAGAAAGTCTGAGCGCTGTCCCTCTGGTGTATTCCATCAAATCCATTCAGTTAAGATCGGCTGCTTTCACATTACCATAGCAGACTGAGATCAACACATTTCAGAAACATTATGACATTGGGATGAATTCACCTCATAAAAATCCACTCTGGATTCACTGCGACACCTCTGGTGACTTCACATCACATCCAGCCTAGCTTGGCCTAATCTATTACCATAAACCTTTACACATCTGCTCAGAGGAGACCTTTCATCAACAAATTAACTATTTTTTTAAATTTTCAGCATAAATCCTCCCAAAGAGAAAATATTTCATAAGATCAGGCAGCACCTTTGATTATGCCAAAGTTAGATAAACAACAGGGAAATCAATCAGTTTTCTCACCCTTCCTAATATGTTTTTGAAGATGCGGCGTGAGCTTTCTGCAGGACAGATATATTATGAATAAGTCACATGGATTTAAAAAAATAAAAAATAAAATGTATTTCTCAGTTGATTTACAATCCTTGTCTGGATTCATTCCACACTGGTGTCTCTAGTGAGTTTACTTCATATCCATCCATGCAAATCAGGCTGGTAACATTCACATTAATACACACAACTCCAACAAATCAACTTTTCTGGCAACTTCTCAGAACTTTTCAAATTTTCCCCAGTGACAGCCACACATTCTTGATATTTTACTATATTTTATTGATATAGTTGTTTGGCTCGACTCTAGAGTTCCATGCATCATTCTGCCTCTCATCTGATAGAAAGTTGTCTAAGCTACATTGCAGTTTTGTTAGTTTTCTGCCGATTATACTGGACTTTTCTGGCCTTATGATGATGCAGTCAGTGGAATTTATTATTCAACTTCTTGATTAATACTGGCATCAAATCAAAATGAAAACCCAGTTTAGGGCTGCAAATAATGGTTATTTATTTTACTATCAATTAAAGCTATCAATCAGTTTATAAAATGTAAGAAAATAATGAAATATGACTATCCCAAGTTTTTAGAACCAAAGATGACATCTTTAAATTACTTGTTTTCTCTGACTAACACTAACATGCAAAGATCAATTTAAAGTAATATAAAACAGAGAAAAGCCTCCAAATCCTCACATTTGGAGCCAATTTTTCTGATAAATGACTTACTAAATTGACTACCGCCACTGACAATGTACTTAAGTATTTATCTGTAAAATTACATTTTCATCACTAAATGAGCAACAATGAAAGTTAAGGTTATTTTTCTTAGAGTTTAACACTCAAAACTTTGTGCTGAACCAACCCAAGTAAAAAATAAAACGTGTGCAACATCACATTTTTCAACTGAGCCCTGCCAACTTCAAATCAGTGAGAAGAGCACAGAAAAAAACAAGAATACAGAAAATATCTCATGTAAACTAGCCATAAAGTGTAGAAAAAGCAGTGTTCATGTCGCATTCCACTGTTCATAGTAAGAAAATGCCTAAAAAGGAAATTGGTTTTCAGGGCCGTGAAACAATGATTCAATTATCAAAATTGTCAATTTATTTTCCGTTGTTCAACGAAGCGATAAATCAACTAACTGCTTCAGTATTAACCCAGTATACCCATCAATTCTGCAATAAAGTCTAAGACGCCTACAGGGTCTAGTCATAGGCAATCTTTTAGCAATGTTTCCAAAAAAAAAAAAGTGTCTTTTCATCATCAACAAATGTGTTTCCATCTGTCTCCTCAAACCAGCAAAAAAAAACATTTCAAAAGATTTAATTTCCATTTAACTTTCCGTTTGTGTATAACTTCCAACTCCTCACTAACTATCTTGTTGCTTCAACCTCATCCTCTCTCTCATGCCCTCTGAACCTTCCTTCTCCCTGTTTCACCTATCCTTCCTCTAACATTGATATCTCCTGCAATGCCTAGTAACTCTTGAACGCACCCTCCTTCCTCTCAATTTCAGCCCCCCTCCTCCTCCTCCTCCTCTCTTTCTGATTATCTCCTGGTGTCTCTCTGAGCTCCATCGCTGATAGAGAGCATGCCTGGCTGACACGCCTGGTAATGAGGCTCCTAATGCAGATGGCCTCTCCCACCCTCTTCTACTCCCTTTCTCTCATACACACACACACACACACTCATACACACACACACACAGTAAGCAGAAACAGACACATCTTGATGGCAGGAGGTCCAAAGCACTCCTGGGTTAAACAGTAGTTGGAGATGTTTTTGAAGAGGAAAGATAGAAAAAAGCATGACGAGCACTAAATTTGTCTCATCTTTCAAGTGACGTCAAACCCTCACTCTACAGACACACACATGCAAACAAACCCTACACATGCTCAAACAGCTTCATCTTCATGTATTGGAAGTATTTCTGTTCATCTTCTAAAAATGCCCACTTCAACAGCAGTTTTGTAATAAGTGGGACAATTTGACATATAATAAGAATCAGTATTTTACATGAATATTTTGACTCTTATTGTGCACCTTGCTATATTGATTGTGACCAAGCTGTCAACCCCCATCTCCGCTGAGGGCATCGTTGCTCATTTCTCATTGTTGACTATGTCACGGCCCTAACACACAAAGAACATAATTAATCTTTCACAACCTCACAAAAACACCAAGTAAAAGAGCAGCGGCTCTCCTAAAGTGCATTTCAGGACTCGCTTTGAGGGTGGGTTCACCTAAATGACAAAAACAATGAAAATTGTTTTCTCTCTTAACCCTGGTGGTATCCAGGCTTGCAGATTGATGTAGTTTTATTAGGTTTTGAGAGATTAATCAGTTTTCTGCCCACACAGTATATGAACTGAATTTTGTGTGCCATGCTCAAAGCATTGACAATAATATTTTATAAATCAACATCAATGCGTCTTTCCACAAAGAGCTGCTACTCAGGATAATCCACAGAACACTGTGTACACCATTTTTAAAAGGGACTATTTCTTTGGTAGAAAATAGTTCCACATAAATGGATGACATGAGGTCTGCGGATTATTCAGACATGCTGCAAATTCTTTTTTTTTTTTTTTTATTGTCATTTTCAATACTTTGAGCAAAAAAACAACATTCACTTCACTTTCATAGATTCAGGGGTGGTGGCAAAAAAACCCTCAGAGATGGATATCTTATCTGCGTGGCTAGATCCCATTAAGATTGAAAAAAGAAAGCGTATTTTCATAATTTGGATGTACAACCTTCACGTCCTGTTTAACCAACCAAATAATTGTGATTAAAGCTTTCTCAGAGGAATACACAGACGCCGGCCAGTCGGTCAGTTAACTAGAACACAGATGGAAACACTACATACTTCACTTTAAAAATCAAATACCAATGACAATCGGAACATCATATCATTTGGAAAGTGACACCTGGGCAAACGGCATAAAATCCAAAAACAATATGGCACACTGTTAAAGGTTCCTATAGATAACTTCACTTGTTTGGCAAAATATCTGCTTTTACAAACTGAATCTTCTAAATAATCTGACGGTTTTTAAACAATGGAACAGGGACACGGCCTGTACTGTAGAATACCAACACTTGTGCACAGTCAAACCTTTGAGAGTGACTAAAGGACTGGAACTATGTGAAAAGTTGAAAAGACTCCCCCCAGGGTGTAGACATAAATGACATGTTCACACTCGCTAATGATAAACTCTGTTGGCTACGCAGTGACTGTACAAGGGTAATCCAAATGACATATATTTGAGTTGTATCGGTACAGTTCAGCTAGGTCAAGGTCTGTCATGTTGACTTGATTTAAGAGTCTAAAAATAACAACTGATGCAATGTTTTCTAGTCACATTTATCACAGACAGACAACTTTAGAGTCCCATGTTCCCCAGCTCAATATCCTCTAAACATGACACATTAAAGAGACCTTTCGGAGGGTTTTATGTTCTCAGCGATGCTTTTGTTTCCCTAATGTCCAATGCATGTGTCCCTGGATCAGACATGTTGAGATCACCCAGCTACAGTTTATAGCCTTCTGATGTTATACTGCTTAAAACCCACAGCCTCAAATGTAGTGTTCTTGACTTTAGACAATGATATCTCCACAGTGGCTGAATGGATTCGTACCATCCAAACTGCATTTGAAACGTCCACCTCCATTCATTCTTGAACTGCGCAGATAACCCTCACCAATCTCTTACAATAAGGACCATAGTGTTGAAACCTCTAGTCTCTTTTTTTTTTTTCTTTTCTTCTCCATGTGTTCTCTCTTGTGTGTTTGCTTTAATTAGGCTCAACGCGGTGTGTGATTGAAGGGTTTTCCACGTTCGTTTAAGGATAAACAAGAGTATAACAAAAACAAACTGTGACAGAAGCAAAGTGAGATTAATGAGGGCAGTTTTCTTGCTAACCACACTGATGTGAGCACGTTTAAAAAGAAAGACGTCCTCGCGCACGGCACTTTTCACTTAGCTAGCTAGTCAGCGCCAAGGTGTAGCTAGCCTTGATTAGCTTATTAAGGGAAATGAGCAACAGCCGTGAGTGAATGACACCGAGCTGATGTGAGTGAATGACACCGAGCTGATGTGAGTGCTGTCCCGCGCTAAGTGACTCGCTGTGCGGACTTATTGGTGTGTTATTGATCGTCTTATCTCTCTGGAGGACTCACCTCTCTGCTGGGCATGGCAGCATTGCCATAGCAACGCGGTCAGAAGCACGAGCCGGAGTCGCTTCATTTCGTCCTGTCTGGGAAGTTTGATATCGTAGCGCGCGCGCTGCGGAGTCAGCGCTGGTGTCCTCTCGCGCAGCTCTGTGTTGCGTTTGTTGTCAGAGGAAAGTTTCACAGAAAGTTGACCCAAACTCTCTGTCTGTCTCTCTCTCTCTCTCTCTCTCTCTCTCTCTCTCTCTCTCTCTCTCTCTCTCTCTCTCTCTCTCTCTACTCCTCCTCCTCCTCCTCTCTCCCCCTCCAGGTTTAAACTTGGGGCAGAGAAGGGGAGAAAAAAATGGAAAACTAGGAAAAGCAGATGGATAAATATTCAATTACAAGTAAAGGTCCTGCATTTATGTTTTACAGACATACAACATGTACTTAAAGTACAAATTATAATAAAATACCCATTGGGCATCAGAAAGACCAATATTCAAAGTGTGTATTGCTGATGCATTAAAGATTAATCTCTAGCAATGCATCATATTGTATAACCTGAGCTGGTGTTTTGTATGTAGTATTGTTTGTAATAGTATTCTTTAAATTTGCTCAACTATATCTGTCAAATAAATGGAAAATAGGGAGCACATGGCAACCTGAATTTTGTGTATTCAGATTACTTTTATTTTTTTGTCCACTGAGTTTGTAAGCAGTATTGTAATTAAACTTTTATGAACATGTGAAACTGTCTGAAGTGTGATGCAGGTGCTAAAACAGTGAATTCATAAAGGGGTTTAAAGCATACTGTACATCAGTGTGCTGCAGAACTGGAGCAGTTTTGAAAATAAAAGCTTCAGATGCTACAAAGCAAATGAAATGTTGCATCAGCACAGCTTTGGATACAACGAACAAAGAGCATAGAAGGAGAGTTGAATAGGACTAAATGCAGCACAGAATACTTCAGAAGTGAGGAGTTGGGCAGAAGTTTTGGTCCAGTTGTGTCCAGTGAGTTACACAACTGTTCTGTGGCTCCTCCTGCTGCCCTGCACATCTCACCACAGTCTGCACAGAGCCACATGTACGCACAGAGACATGAAATAAGGGGAGACAACGTGAATATTTTATCCATCTGTGTAGAGAGGGTTTGTTACTAAACTCAGAACGTTGTTCGAAGCTTCCAAAAAAGTGAAATTCAAAACTAGTTGAAGTTTATTTTTTACTGGGGTAACCAACGATAATGTAAAGTTTGCTAAACAATGACATACAGTTGATAATTATCAAAACAGAACAACCTAAGTCTGTAGGTTACATTTTTAATTAAAGCATTGTTGTGTCACCATGTAAAAGTGGATACATTTTATTCCGCTAAAAATAAAAGTGAATAAAACTAAGTTTTTCCCTCCACTTTATCTCTGTGTGTACTTATCTACTGTGAAAGCCATTGTAGCTGTTTACTCCTTCACCGTTGGAAACACTGGTATATTAAAATGTTACAGCTCACCAACTTGTCAATCACTTCATACCCTTGTGCATGTGTGTAGTTATACAAGTGTACTTGTGCAATTGTGTGTGTAGCTCTGGTGTTTGTACAGTTTCTCTACAGGCAGACATTGTGAGTGTGTGTATGTGTTTGGGGGAGAATGTGTGAATGTTTATGTGTATGTGTCCAGTGTCAGTCAAGCTCCCAGAGACCCTTAGACCTCCAGAGGCAGGGAGGCTGATTCTGCATACAGCGAAGCTGAAGATGGGTTCTCGTCGCTGGGCTCGCAGCTCTGGGCAGCCCTGGAGTGGTGCTGGGTCTCTGTGGGGCTGGGCAGTGTCGAGGCTACACCTGGACTGGACAACAAGGTGAGTCACATAATGGGATATCTTCATTTATAGATTTAGCAAAGCCGTTTTGTGTTCATTTCCAATGTTAAACTTTAGTGAGCGTCATGTAGAGTATCTGCTATGTTCATTAATATACACATAGGATCTTTGTATTATGGATTATTACAATTAAGTAAAAACTTTACAATAAATATTTTTTAGATTCGTCATAAATGTATACCTGTACTAATATGTGACGCTATGCATTTATATACACATAAGTAGAAAAATACATAACTAAAGTGTATCTATTCAGGAAGGTTCTAGATGGGAGGAACAAGGTCCTTTACATGTCAATACATAAAACATTTGTTGTTCTTTTTATATATTAAAATAGTTCTTATTATATATATATATTTTTTAATATAAACTCTAATAGATTCCAATAATTTAACCCAGCATAGTGAGATTTTGAAGGTGATGTGGTTGAAAGTCCCTTCAAATTAAAGCACTTCATTCTCAAACTCATTATGGCATTTTGAAGGTATAACAATATCATTGAGAACTGCAGTTATTTTTAAACCTATTACACATAGAAATTGTTCTCCTATTAGAGTAAAACATGCTGTTTTAGTAATGTGGGTGAGGGCACAGAAACCATTAACTCAAAATGTAATAAAGTGGTTTTGATCAGCAGGTTGTTTCAGGAGGATGAAGAGATGCTGATTCTGACCCGCAGTGATGAGTTGAGCAGAACCTTTGGTGACGACAACAGACTGCATTTTGACAACCTCACAAAAAAAAATAATCCAAGCTCTGATGACACGAGAGGAAACAGATCATTTAGAAGAAACAGCCTGTCTCTGACTGAGCAAGATACTCCCAGTATCCCAGGATCCACCAGCACTTTATTGCAGGAAAGTCCAGCTCTTACAGAAACTAGAGCTACTGTAATCTCTACTGGACCCAGAACCCTCACCATAACTTCAGCGGTTTCCTCAGGAGACTCCTTTTGGTTAAAAAACACCAACATTCATGGCAAAGGAAGAAGATCCTCTGAGATGCACACTGACAACAGCGAGGAGAACCCGAGATTCAACCAGAACCAGGGTAACAAGACAGGGTCCTACAGGCTGTTTAGAGGGAATACGCAAAAACAGAGACTTTCTGAGGGTGGAGAGGACAGAAAGGAAGCAGAGGTAATTGTGGAGGGGACATCTCAGATCTGCACCAGCCTCGAAGAAGAGAGAGCAAGGATGAGTTTGGCTAATCCTGTTCAGAGCCCCAACACCGGCACCACAGGTCTGACTCCTACTCCCACCATCACCGCGTGGGAGGCTGGCTGGAATGTCACAAATGCTATACAGGTACACTTATATAATATACGTGAATGGTTAGAAACCTTTTACATACATATGAAAAGCAAAAAAGTTACATTGGAGTATAGATTTAGTGACTTTCATGTTTTATTCAAAAGGACCATTACAATTCATTTGAACCCCAAATAACAGATCATTTAGATGACTTTTTTTAGACTTATGAAGATGTTTTTCTACTTTCACTCGGGGATGACTCAATCGTCCTTTTTCCTGTTTGATTGGCAAGACACATTACCCCAAATTGCTCTCAATTTGCATAAGTGTAGTGGAAAACCTGTCAGTCAGCAAAGATGTAAGCTTCTGCCAAATGAAAGTGATGTATGAAGAATGACATGAAACTAATCCACAAAAGTGAATTTAGTCACTTATATGTGTTGGTCAAAGTTATTTAATCACAGGCCAAACTGTTACATTTTTAAAATTAAAAAAATGTTAAATCATGTGTTTGATTTTCTGATAACATAGCTCATGTTTATTGCAGCTGCAAATGTGGAATCATTTATTTGGTTGGTTAAATTTCAGCGTGTTATTCCTCCTTTTTCTCGAAAACTGTATGTCTCTCGGCGTAGCTTCAGTTAGCAGTTAGCTTGAGTTTGTCCAAAAACACCGGGGAACTGCAGACCCTGTTGCTGACGTTCCACCGGCCCAGCAGCCCGCTGTGACCGCCGGCGCTAGCGCTTGATCTGGCTGAGCTCCAGTCACCTTTCGGCCGCTGACTGGGGCTCCGTCTGACGGAGGCGGCTCGGCCGACCTCTCTCCTCCCCCGGCGGGCTGCTCTCCTGGCTACGCCGCCACCGGGAAGACGAGACGAATATACGGGTCGTTTTCTAGTTTCTGCCACTTTGGATTTAGTCGAATAAACAAACTAACGTAATGTTACTCGGACTACAGTCCCGGTTAACATCAGTGCCCAGTAAACACAGATGGATCAGCCCCACGGGACGATTATAAGACAGCAGCGTTTTCTGACCGGCTCTCTGAGTTTCAGCAGTTTAATCGAACTTTGGTATTCTTGCCCTGCTGGCTGACTGACAGGCATTACACAGGAGTAAATGCAATACACAATAAAAAGAATACATGAGAAAATAATAGTTTGACAAACTAAAATTGTAGCATTAGAGTTTGTATGGACCCAGTTTAGAGGTGAAATACTGCTCCCTGTTTCTCTGGAGCAGGTGGCTCAGAATCACACATTGGACCTTTAAACATACTATCTACTACATTTAACCTGCTCACATTGTGTTTGATATTACTAAAAACAATGCTCTGCGGTCTTGCAGGCTGTTTGTCGTACTCTCTCCAGTCTTCATAGTCAAATAAAGCGTGACTCAAATAGTTTTTTCATAAAAAGAGAGAAGCTCCCTGTCACATTGTGTCCTTGTCGTAGCTTATTATACTGTAAATGCTGAGCCGTATTCAACAGCTGCACTCATGTAAATGTGTTCTTTCACTGAATAACTGCAGTGTAATTGAACAGCGTCACTGGGTCCGTAAAGAACATTATGGCATTAGGGCATCAATACTGTGTACGCATGCGTACACACAAACAAAACAAACTAACGAAATTAGCATCAAATGTTTTTGCGTCAGGTTGCTGTGAACACGGATTATATTTCACCATTAGCACTGTTGTCCGTACTTAAATGCATATACCAACTCATTATATTTAGTAGATAAACAAGTATTTTATGTGCTTGGTTTATTGATGTTAGTCTATCTATCTGAGAGCCAGGATAATTTTTTCATTAGAGACCAAGTTTCTGTGCCAGACAAGGCAAAGTTGGTCTCTAATGGAAACTGAGAATATGCTAGATTCCATATTACTGATTTATATTGCCAATTCAAATATATGATTTCTTACTTTTGTAACTTCAATGCTTCCAACTATATTTTAAATCATTTGACTGATTTGAATAGTTCCTATTTTACTGTATTTTACCGCACCATGTTTTTTTTAAACCGTGCTAAAACAGTATCTGCTACTTTCCAGGTTAGTTGAGTTGCTTAATGTTTTATAGGTTATTCATTACCTGCAGCACACAGTAATCAGAAACCTTAACCAAATGGATAGCTCAGTAATCCCTTTGGTTGAGGTCACAGTTGAGGTTAAATTGAGGTGACTACTGGATGATAGCGTCGCAGAGAAGAGCCTGTTTATTGAAGGTGATGATTCACAGCATGCTTGAAAATCTCAGACGGTGACGGTTGACCACATAGTAACAATAAAAGACGCAGAATGTGTCTCGTGTATAAACATCAGTGTCATAATGACAGATCCATGTGTTCAGGAGTTAACAGATATTTTAGCAATAGAAAAAAAGAGCATCAGTTTTATCTCCTATCAAGGCTAAAAAGAAAATATGTATTTTCCGGTGATTGTTTTTTGATGCCAATACAACTATAATGTGACTGTCTGCCAGCTTAATAAAGTTTTTATTAGAGAGCAAATATGCTGCCAGAAATGCAAAAACCAGCTCCAGCTCTCAAGGCTCCCGACTTGGGAATATTATGAAACTCAGTTTTATTTCCAACTTGCCTGTTAATGAGGCAGCTCCTCTTTGTGTGTCTTCATCGCAGATTAGAGACGTGGAGCTTTTGTTTTTTGACACTATGAAAACAAACTGATATCAGTTTAACTGCCTGTGAGTGTCTGCTTTCGAGCGACACTTTACCTTAAACTGGCTTGGAAATCCAAGATGCAAGTTGTAAATGGGTTTTTCAAATCCATACACAAGCCGCAGGGAAATTAAGAATGTCCCCATTTTGTAAATTTGGTTTTGGAAAAAATTCTTGTCAAAAGTTATTTGGTTCATCATGCTGCCAAATACATTACAACAACCCTTGAAAAAATTGACGCTGAATAAATGCTGCAGTTTGGCCATTAAAAAAGTTTATTTATGCAATTTTTGAGTCATCTTCCACCCGTTTTTTGGTAGATCATCTCCTTTATCATTATCATTATTAACATCATCTTAATTATCATCATTTCATCTCCATTATAATCTTCATAAGACGTCTTTCACTATAAATTCCCAGAGCAAAGATTGTTTGAGTTAATGATGAACTGCTGTAGCTGATCTAACCTTGAGATGTGGAGTTTGAAGGACGTTGGCATTTAGCATTTTAATAACAATAAAGATGCTCGTGGAAACATCCAGTCGCATAATGGGAAATGCAGGATTCACTTTTTTTAAGAGCTTGAATCAAACGAGGTACTAAATGTGGGAAATCTGCTTTGATTTTTACCAAATAAAAAAAAATATATCCCTTGTGAGTCACGCAACTATATGAAAGCACTTTACTAAATTGTTGTTGAGTGGTACTCGTCAGAGAATTGTTTACAAAATTCTTTAACTTTAACCCAAGACAACAGCTTTAAATTGCAAACAACAGTCCATAGATATTACATTTTCCATCATGCGTGTCAGACAACATTTTCACATTTGAGAATGTTTTTGACAGTGAATGTTTGGCATTTGTGCGTAAATTATTAACCAGAATAGTTGCTGATAAATAGTCTTCCAATCAAATAACCAATTGTTTCAGCTCTAATATAATCCTTACCATAAAAGTAGGAGGATTGTCAACACCACTATGCTTTAGCACCTTTCATAATCATGATCAATGACGTAGCTGACACCTTTTTAATATCTATATTTATAAGCACTGTGAAAGGAATATAAAAAAATAAAACTTTGACAGACTAAGTGAGTACAACGTTTGTCATGGTGTTTGAATAAAAAAAAGACGCTTCCAGTTATTTAAATGTCAAACCTGTCTGCTTCTGGTTACATCTGCACCACCTTATCCCCTCATGGTGGGGAAAGACATTTCTCTATCACTTCATGTGCACAGAACATGTGTTTGCATAAAATATCCTGCATGACTGTAAGAGCAGTTGAAATCTTGCACCTGTCCAGACAGGAGCAGCGAGTGTGTTATAATGTTTTTTTATTTCAGCACGTGTCGCTAAGATACCGCCGCTGCTCCATTGCTATTGAGTATGTAAAAGGTGTTAAAAAAAAAAAAAAAAAGGTAAAACAAGATATATTGGATGTGAAATGATGGCAGGATGAAGCTGAAACATCTTCTTCAGAGCCAATCAGGGACTCCTTTCCTTCCTCGTGGTGCACGTTTGTGATTGGGAGCTGCTTCAGGTTGTGCTCGGATTAACCAATGAGGAATTAGCTGGCAAAAACACAGAGAGAAAGAGAAGTGGAGGGAGGGAGGGGGGGAGAGAGAGGGGGGAGATGAAATCAGATACTTGAGCGTCAAACTGCTTTCATCACCAGCAGATCCATTTGAACATCAAAGCTCTATCAGCATATGCCTAACAGACACCAGTTACAACATAGCAACTTGAAAGAGAGAGAATGTGTGCTTGTCTGTTTATGCATCCACAGTGTGTGAGCGCGTGTGTGTGTGTGTGCGCGTGTGTGTGTGTGATGTGCCTCCATAACTCTCTCAGTGAGTCTGTGTATTTCCATGTTCCAACATTCGAAGCGCAGCAGCTCCATCAAAGTAGCTTGTCGTCTCCTCTGATCTCCCCTCGTCCTTGTCCTCTCTTCCTGCTTCCTCACTCTCTTCTGTTTCCTTCTCTCCTCTACCCTCTTGCATTCTTGCCTTCTTCCTCTCCACCTTTATTCCCTCTCCTCCTTTCTCCTCTCTCTGGCAGTCTCTTCACTCGGTGAAGGGCCAAAGCTCGACTCTCCTCTTCCCTTCTGCTCCTGCTGGTCTCCTGCATCCTCAAACTCTCCAGGCGTCACGCCAAAACTCTCCTCTCGCCTCCTCATCCTCCAACCGTGAACAGCCCTCTCTTCTCTATTCTCTTCATTTCCTCTTCAAATGTCTTCCTTATTCTTTCTTTTCCTCTTGTTTTTGCAACAAAGCCTTAGACTTAACCCATTAGAATGATTTTCTTTGATAATTTCTTATGGAAACAAGTCGAAATGAGCATCTTGCAGTAGGTTGAGATTGATTGGTTTAGAGGTCTTCTAGGTAGATTATTGTTTGTACCTCCATTTTATAGCAAGGACATTTTTGTTTTTCAAACTTTTGTGACATATGTGTCACTGTGACATATGTACATTTTAAAAAAAGTTGCCCCAACACACACATACACTTTACTTATCATTTGTATTTTTCTAATTCTCACCTTTCCAGTGTAACATGATGGAAAATATCCAAATAAATGCAGAGGATGAGAGTTTCTCATCAGCATGTTTGCTTTTATTTTGACAGAGACAGGAAACTGAGGGACTGAACTGACGGAACTGAACCAGGAAGTGTCATGAAATCCGTGTGTCAGTGTCTTCATCAATTCAACTACCAAGGCGGCCCATGAGCAGCTTTTTGAGGCACCTTTTTAAATGGGGTCTTGGTCTCTTCTCATTTCTCATCTTCCTCACAAATCTTCTCATCTGTGTTCTTTCTTTCCATCTCTCTCTCCTCCCTCAGGGTATCTTTGTGTTGGGTTTACCCTTCGCTCTGGTCCAGTCGGGTTTTGTGGGTCTTGTTCTGCTGGTTCTGTCAGCCTGGGTCTGCAACCACACAGGGAGGATCCTGGTGGCCTGTCTATATGAGGAGGAACAAAGGTGTGTCTATTATTTTCTATTCATTTGCTGGCAATTAGCTAACTGCAATATCCCTTTATAATCAGGTTACATCACTTGTATTACTTAAAAGCACGTCATCACTGCAGTTGGCTTTCTAGTTTACTGATAGCAGATGTACTAAGCAACTGATTTAACGTTGTGTCATTGCTGGAGCACTTCTGGGCTCTGCTTCCCATCGAGCACATGTCCCTGTGCTCAGTGGATTTTTTCTTTTTTGTTGGCTAAGTTTGATTTTCTGTAGATTGTGCTCACTTCTCTGTATTTTCAGTCATGGCTACTATAATTTCTGACAACAGACTCGTTCATAAATGTATTTCTCTTCCTTCAGACTCCTCGGGGGAATATAACCTCAACTGTGGTACAGAGTAGAGAGTTTTTCGAGTCCAAATACAAAAACATGTTATTTCGTTCGTTCAGCAGTGGTGAGCTTAAGAAAAACACCCCTTCCACAGCTGAAAGAAATGTGAAAGTGTAAAACTGTGTTTGGGTTTACGTTTGCAAAATTCAGGGAAATTAAATTCAGATTAATTCAATTGAGTTAGATTTTGTATATATATTGCTAGCTGTGAAAAATAAACTTTTCATTGTGCTCAATTAAAACACTGGAACATACTGTAAGCTTCAACACAGATAATGAACACAATACATTTTGTAGGGGGAAACTATACTTTTTGTCAAATATGTATTCAAAATATGCTTAATAGGTCAAGACAACATGCTGTAGCTTAGAGAAGAGTGAGACTTTGTATGAGACACTATTTTTCAAAGAAAGAAGGTGTTTGTATCTTTCAGTGGAGGCTCGGTGTCAAAGGTCCGAGTCCGACACAGCTACCAGGACATAGTGGAGGTCTGCTGCAAAGGACTGTGGCCCAACTGGCCTGGACTGGGGGGGTGGATGGTTAATGTAGCTCAGGTAACACACACATACGTATAAAGCAACACACACACACACATTCTTTATTCTGTATGGATGCACGTGTCTATAAACTGAGTCTTGAAACTGTTCTTAATAATAATACGGAATACTAACTTTAAACCTGCCTGACACCCTGTCAAACAAGCTCAAGAACCTCTTCGCCATCTACACCACATATATTATACATTACATGTAGCTTTTCCACATTTTTTTCATTACTTTCAGCTGACTATTTCAATAATTTAGTCATTACTTTTGTCTTTTCCACCATTTATTACTTTTCGATAATTATTTCAATCATCTGTCTATTACATTTACCTAACTATTGGAAGTGTTTATTCATTACTTTTAGCTTACTGTTTAGATGTGGTAAGTGCTTCAGGTATTACAGCTGACTCAGTATATATATATATATATATATGTACATATATATAAATTATATATTATATATAATATATAATTATATATAAATATTTAAAAAAAATATATATATAT
>CALSCE010010644.1:5254857-5265754 GCA_943593645.1 Bovichtus variegatus
TGCGTTTAAAATGTGGCATGTGGGTGTCATTTTGGCTCGGGTCGGCTTTTGTTTATGTGCTTCCAACGCACTGTAGGAGTGGTTTGATCCAAACTGTGAAAGAAAAGAAAGGAAAAGAAAAGAAGAACTACCGACGAGACAAAAATGGTTTAATTTTTCATACTGTTAAAAATATCTTCTGGTAAAGTGAAAAGTGAGCGGAAAGAAAAATGAGCAGGAAAAAGATAAGACTGAGAAAGGGAAAAAACGAGAAGTGAATCACAGTTGAATTAAAGAAGGTCAACAGAAAGAGAAAGTTGCAGAGGAGAAATTAATGTTTTCCATTTTTCCTGTGTAGGTTTGATGTGGCTATAGATTAACACTTTATCCCTACTAGACGCTCAGACATGTAAACACACACACACAGGCACACACGCATGCAGGCACAGCACTGCACCACAATAACCTCGCAAAAAGTAGCCACACTAAAACAATTGGGGTGATTTGACCAGATAATCAGTACTGCGCAATACCAGATATAAAACACTTCTTATAAAATGAGTAATTATAATACTGACGTATACCTTGCAAGGTGCTATTTGTTGCATTTTAGAATCAATAAAACAATTATACATACACATTTTGAGGTGTAGGTATAATTACAGTAAATAAACTTTGATGTAAAATAACTTCAATCCAACCCAACCATGACTGTGTTTATTAGAAGGCATGATAAACAAGTCATTTGTGGTTAATATTAATACTGGGTGCCTGTTTCTCCACATGTCATTCCACAGTTCTTTCCTTCTTCCTGTTTTTCCACTTTTTTCTTTTCTTGTTGTCGCTCGGGTTAGGTTTATACCTTCTCATGTTACAACCTCACACACACTGCACACAGCTGACAGCGTGACAAAGACTTTAAGCCAACACACCTGTCACCTCCTCACAGATATCATCATAAGATGTGTGTGTGTGTGTGTGCGTGCGTGCGTGTGTGTGCGTGCGTGTGTGTCAGTTTCATATGGTGATGTGTCATGTACACAGCATGTCAGTCTGTCAGCTATCCATCGTTTTCTCTCTCTCTCTCTCTCTCTCTCTCTCTCTCTCTCTCTCCCTCTCACACACACACACACACACACACACACGCACGCACACACACCTTTGAAAGAAGATAACAGATTCAGACATTGGATGCCAGCACAGACTTCCTTCACGCCCCAGAAAACATTTTTTGGGCGAGTTAAGGGTGAAAATAAGTTTTTTAAGCGGCATATATTTGGTTAAAAGATGTACGATTTCTTTGGTGTCTGTATCTAGCCAGGTTACATATCATCTTTTTTTTTTTTTTTTTTAACAGGACACAAATGTGCCCGTTACAAACATTTTCCTGTTCGGGATCGTGGTGAGAACGCCCCCCCGACCCCTGCTACACAGACTAAGATCAGTTTTCACCGCGCTGTGCAGCAGTAACACAAGGAAGGGACATGTATCACGTAACATATTTAATCTTTTGGACAAATTCAGAAACAGGTACAAACTGGGAGGATTGTCAGAAAGTATATGATTGTAGTAAGTAATGTGATCACATTCTTTATTGCAGAATAAGTAAGTCCAACACTGCTGAAGAGTTTACTTCTAATTTGATGACGCTCTCCGGCCAGATCGACTTAAACTAAACATGTTGGTTTCTGGTCTTTTCAAGAAGCCTCAACGTAAAGCAACCTCCCACTGTGCAGCGTCGGGGCCGGTCCACTCAGACTGCATGATTCAGAGTCTAGAGTCTAAACGACACTTGTCAGCGTGAGTCTGTTTAGTGTGAAACTGTGAAACTACCAGCAACTGTGGCAGTTGTGAGCTGCTGGTCAAATTTCACCCAATCACAGACAGTTTTACGGTCAGTCTGGCCTCGAATTGTTACATGACTGGATTTCTGAAGTAGCACGCTAATCCCACCCGGGGACAGTATTTACGGCGCATATATATTTCCTTTTCTAACACAAAAACAAACAAGATCTTCCGAACTTGAAAAGAAATGAACACAAACACTACTTTGTAATTTGGTCAGTTAGACACTACTGGAATATTGTCTGTGTAGGTTAACATTAAGTAGTTGGAGCAACCCAGGGGTTTAAGATGTTGACCATTTAATTGCAATGCTCCTAATTCAAATCCAGCTAAGGACCTTTGTTGCATGTCATTTCCTGTCTCCCTCTGCCCTCGTTTTCTTTCAAGTATTTAGTATCTACTCTCTAAAAGAGGAATAAAATGCCCCATTACAGAAAACAATATTTCGCTTTTTAAACGGTCCTTGATCATATCTAGATGCTGTAATGAGTCCACATTGGGTCTTTTTTATCTTCATATCTTCATCCTCTTGGTAATGAAATGAACTGTGATAATGACAGACAAGAGACAGATAGAAAAATAAAATGACTTGAACAGCAAACAAACAACCAAAAACCCCAGGGGGATAAAACAAACACTGTTATTCCTGAAGTGATTTTTAGAATAAATGGAAATCTGAAACCAGTAGTTGACCTTTACAATGACCTGTGACCATTAAACATAATACAGTGGGAATACAAATAGTGCATGAGACTAATATATGTTTGTATGGAAAAGAAAAGGTTCACTTTTAACAGCTCTGTCTCTTTCAGTAACCACAAAACACCGATATCCATGCACAGAGGTCAGTTCTTTTGCTTTCATCTTTTAATCATTAATGTAGTGAAAACAGCATTAAATTACAAGCAAAAAATAAAACAGCAATTTCTATGGAAGTCATACAAAAAAAAGAACCAATGTTCTCTTTGTGCTAATGTCTTGGTGACCTCTGGGTTTATTGATTTATCATAAAGCAGCTCTAATATCTTGGTATCCGCCACTGCTACAGTTGTCCCCAAAATTGTATTCAATATAGGTTACCTGGAGCTGTACTTCTTGATGAATGATGCTATTTATATGCTGGGCTTTTGCCATATTTTTGGGGTTAGTGAATTACAGTAAATAGCACTTAACTGGTGCACCTTGGAGTGTGGATTTTCAGAGAGCATGATCACTTTGCAGGAAGGTCCTCTTTGAAAAATGATCTCTCAGTGTCCAGTGTTTTACAATGTGCCCTTACGCTTCACCACCTCTCGTTTCAAATCACCTAATACTTACACAGGTACAGTATTTTTAGACCTTATTGGCTCTCATTTAGTCGGAGCGTGGGTTGGGTTGTGCCATGTCATCTGGGGTCAGGTTGGAAGGTTGTTTCAGTCGAATACCGGAGCCAATTATGCACAAGATGTATGCACTCACCACACTGTGAGCTGCTCTGGATAAAAGTATCCACTGTGTGACATAAGGCTATCACGATGGCTGTCCTTCAGCTGGGTGACCCAGGTTAAAAGCCCTGTGAAGAGCATGTACAGTATCTTACTTTAAGGCCCGGTCACCGGTAAAATACATTTTCCACATTTTGGGAAATACGGCAATTTTCTTCTTGCAGAGCAGAGCGTTAGACGAGAAGATTGATACCACTCTCGTGTCTGTACGATAAATACGATGCTACCGCCAAACAGCCAGCCTGGCTCCGTCCCAAGGAAACAAAATCTGCCTTCCAGCACCTCTAAAGCTCACTAATTAACACGTTCATTTATTTAATCCGTGCTAAAACCACTAGGCTATAGAACAGAACATTTCTTGGTGAGGATCAGTAACCTTCTGGAGTCTCCTCTGGTTGCCTGGTAACTGGTCCTGGTCAATACCGAATGGTGAATTTAAAAACCGAAATTTGTGCCATTGACCAATAGCAAGCTGTCTCGACAGCGCTGACCTTTGAGGGAACGGAGTGTCCAAAATGGTGGAGGCTATCACAGCTTGTTAGCTTTGTTGCACCCTGCAGTTTTATTTAAGCCTCCTCTTTCAGAGTAGATAACATTTTGAATGTGCAGTCAGTTATGAGAAAGGAGACGATGGCAAGGTTTACTTTTGAAAAAAACTGCATGAAATAATAGTTCCGTTTGCAACAGAGCTAGCAGCGAGCTAGCTGACAACTAGCAAGCGTGTTAGCTCAGCGTTTCCCCGTCTTCAATAGCTATTTATTTAATTAAAATGTAAAATGATGTACATTCCCAAGAACAAACAGCCCGGGGGGAGTTAATGTCATAGTGGGAGAAAATACAAAATACAAAGAAACTTGGGGAGTTACTGTGACTGCCTAGAGCATGTTCCTGGCTGACTAGCGTTTTAGTGTCTAGCTTGCCAGTTACTGTAGTTCACCAACTAAGTGGTGAGTAGTTGTTACACTTCGAGGACCAAATATTTAGAAAAAATGTGTGGATGAATTTTGCTGTGCCTCGTTCTGGAGAGACGATGCTGAATCAGCTCCAGGGTCGAGCCAGCGCCATTTAATCTACCAGGGTAAATCTGAAACTAAACCACTGACCTTCGCACGAAAACAACTTTAAATAGCTTCAAATGTTTGAGTCGTATTGAAACGACTTTTGTGATTTTTCACAATGTCACCCATCTGCGCTTCACCTTTATCAGCACTGGGCTTTTACCGCCAGAGGCATGGAGCGCTTTCCAAGACAACTTCACTTGCCTGACAAAACAAATCAAGCGCTCCTGCTGGAACTGAAAGCAACAGAGGGGAGGAGGAGAGGTGGTGAGAAAGAGGGGAGAGAGGGGTGAAGATAGGCAAAAAGGCAGTCTGAGAGATCATAAGTGAAGATGGAGACAAAGATGGATGGAGAGAAAGAGAGGGAGAGGTAGCGTAGTAAAGTGAATTAGCTCCAGTGGATAAGGAGCTCTGTGCTGACTGCCAACTTTGCTAATCCCTCTCACATCTGGCTGGCGAAGACACTGTGTGTATATGTATGTGTGTGAATGTGTACGTGGGAGTGCCTTTGTAGGGCAGCGTACATGTGTGTATGGTTGAATTTGTGTGTGTGAGAGTGTGCATATCAGTTCAGCTCAGCTCATATGGTCTTGCATGCGCCTCCATATATTCTGCGTGGGTGTGTGCATGTGAATATGTGCATGTATATATCAAAAATGTGTGTGTGTGCCTCCCACAGCACAGAGCTGCTTTCAGAGTGATAAAATTGTCACACTGAAACCGAACCACCCGCCCTTGTGATCTTTATTGGCTTAGTTTGGTGAATTGTTTCTGTGGAATAATAACCTTGTATCTCCTTTAGACTATAATTGTTGTCCCTGTGAGGCAAAAAAGAAAAGAAAAAGCTGTTCATAAGCTCTCTTGAGTAAATATGATGGATTTCGGCATATAGAAGCCTTTAACTTTTTGAAAGTTGCGAGTTGAAATATGAGGGGCAAAAAAATATATATAAGTTGTATACAAGTAAAGTTGAATTAAACCCAAGTATCACAAAGAGTTTCTGTGAGGCACCGAGCTGGCAGGCATGACGAGTCGCAGGTGGATTTTATTCACCAAAAAATGAAACAAACAATTTAAAAAATATGCAACGCAGTTTTAAACCCATAAAATAAAGTAAATTAAACCTAACTCAAGCTATGTTTACTTAACATAAATGTTACTGAACTGAACACATTAAACTGACAAACAATGACAAAAACTGACCAGAAAGAACATATATATATATATATATATATATATATATAAGACAAACACTACCAACTAAACTTCTAATAAAACTCAACAGGAAAATGTGTCTACCAGTATAAATAGTTCAGCAAGTAACCAAAACAAAAGCAACAGCAAACTGATATAGTCTAAATAAATATACGGTACAATATCTCTAAACTGCAAATCCCAATCCCCCCTATGACGTGCAGACATTTGGTACGTTCTGATTGGCCATTTCCTGTATTTAACAGTTCTGCTTTAGGGCCGCAGCTTTTGCTCAGTCCTGTCAAGATGTCCCTCCAGCAGCAGCACAGGAAACTAAAAGACACAGAAATGAGAGAGAGTTATGGAAAAGTTTTCTCAAGACAAAGTAAAGTGTGTACAGAAACTGCACAGAGGCTAACTAAATGTGTGCACTACACACAGAAACTAATGTACAGCCAACAGTAGTGAACTATGAGTATGACGTATGAAACAAAAGCAGCGTGTCATCATGTATCTGTTCTGTGTCTAAGGTCAAAAGGTCAACAAACAAATGAGAAATGCGGCCATCACGGTGCCTGGGCTTTGCAAAAAGTTAAATTATTTGTCAATAGATAGAATTATTTCAAATCTTAACAATATGCGTGGGCAGAAATCTAATACTATTAAAAACATTTTTTTGTAAAGTACGGTCTAGACCTGCTCTTTATGAAAAGTGTATTTTTTTTATGAATTGGTGCTATATGAATACAAATTGACTTGACTTTAAAAAAAGAAAATATTCAAGTGCTGGTAAACCATTGCAAATGGCTGAGGTTTTTCTAGGAGATAGAAATTCGCTTTTTTATTTAATTCTCTGAAATGTCAGCTTGTTTGATCGAACTTAAAGTGTATATTTGTATTTCCTGTTCTCTTTTCAATGATCTGAATAAGCTACATCCATTTTGCTGTGAAAGTGAGTGAATTATTTCTTTTTTATGCTTTGTAAGATGCTTGTGTTTTTATTTTATTTCGGACTTTGTTTTACGTTATACTTTATTTCTCTTAATTGATCCTAAGTGTATAATGAACTAATTACTACTAAGTGTATTCCTACTTTATAGTAAGTCTTTCCCCTAAGCCTGTTGGTTTGGAGGGAATATATTACACCAAAGAATCTATTGGAGCGTGCTAGGTCCTCTGAGCACTCGACTTGGCCTGCACATTATAATCAAACCACTTTGGTCAGCTGGCTCTGTCATGAATATTAACGAGTTATGATCACTCCTACAAGTCTATCAGTGCTGTACTCGCTCATTCATCAGAGCAACTCATCTCCAAATCCATCCCTGGCAAGACTCCGCTTTATCTGAGCCCACCAGTCCACATCTCCAGCAGCAATCCTCTCCTCCTCCCCGAAGCGCTCGCCCCCTTTGGCTCTGACTCAGTCCATGTGCTGCTGCCACCGACTGCAACGAGTTACAAAATACCTAAAATTGATCTTTTCATCCCTGCCATATCCTTTAAAGATTGGCTGGTCAAAACACGTTCTGGTTCCTGCACCTGCTGCCTTCCTTACATTTCTAAACCTTGCAAGCCTTCTTCCTCCACATGTGCTTTGATAGCGGCCCGCTTCCTTTACTGTCCACTCTACTGTAGTGTGGATTCAATCTTGAGCCAGACTGCCTCTGTTTGTCCCTCTTTTTTTTTTTTTTTTTGTGACTTGATCTCAGCCCTGCCTCAACTGTCACTGCAAATAATAATTTATACCCAGCTGACCTACAAGGTTAAACAAACCTAAATAATGGAATAATGATATTGCCTCACTGGCGGTAGCAACATAATGAGAGCATTATGATAATTAAACATCCTAATAAGCATGGGTCATATTTAATCTCTTTGAGCTTGAGGTCAGCAGATGTGGAGGATGCCTCATCATAGAAACGCCACTCATAGAATGAACACAACTGTTCCCTGTGAATATTTAGGTTGTGATTACAAATCCGAAACCGGTTTAACCTTGATTCTTTTTCCCACGAAGCCCAGTGATGGATCCGTTGCGATTTTTAAATGAAATTTTCCTTCATACAGTTCTAGTTCACAATGTCTAGGGAGGCAGATCTCCTGTGAAAGTCATTAATCAAGATTTTAATTTCCTGAATTGTCTGTTTTACTTTTTTTTTTTGCTGGTTAGTTACAAATTGCGCTGTCAAACTAGTGGTAATGTCTTCTTTCATACCAGTGGCTGGAGCAGGATCAGTATATCAGCCGGAGATACAGCGGGCTGTTGCTAAGCGTGCTCACTCCTTTCATGTTCACTCTGATTTGAGAAAGAATTGATTATTAATGATTTAAAAATCATAGATTTGTGAGAAAAGGTCTGGGGAATGAGCTGCTCTTCAGGAAAATACGCTTCTTGGTCAATCCTGCGGGTATTAACTGAATGTGGAGTAATGTACAATATTCAGGAGATGCCATTTACATCAAAAAAAAAAAGGCAACCAAGCAAAAAACGTGCTTTTGAAAAAAGAGCGAGTGATTAATAACACCTTGAAGCGGCTATAATCAATATTTTTATGACGACAAAGAATCAATTGACAATGTTTAATGTGAAAAGCGGTCACATGTAGTGATGAGCATACAGAGAATTATGAATGATCACCTGAATCTGCAGATCTCTGCGACCTAACAACGCTTTACAGTCAGTTTCTTCTCATTGTTTACATGTCCCGCGCTGTTTTGTTTGACTCACTCTCGCAACCCGTGTATCATTAAATGAAACATCATTTACATCGCGGTGAGTAGAGCGAATTGATAGTCGAGCGAATCCTTCAAAGACGGATGAATAATTAAACTATTCATAATATAAGCATTGAGGAGAATAATGATTATCATTTCAATCATAATCATGAAGCCCTGTTTCACATCTGTGTGTGTGCTTTGGTCTGTGCTGCCGCAGTGAGCTTTTCAGCACTGAGTCACACAAGACACGGATTAAAAGTGACCCATTCTGAACAAGAGCAACATACTTGAACGCTCCTTAAGCACTTCAGTACTCATTAGTGATGGGTGGCTACTGGAGGTGTGTGTGTGTGTGTGAAATATATGCCCTCATTTTAACCTGATGAGTCCTAATGGCAGGTTGCTCTCAAAAATAATTCATGTTTTGGTTGGCGCTACAACACGCATGGATAACTGAATTACAGTTATTACATTACTGACAGGTACATTTGGGGATCTACTCTAGTTTCTTTCAGTTCTACGCTGTGGCAGCTGTGGTGTGGATGGACAGATGATGATTAAAATTAATATCATCAAACACAGATCTGATACACAATGACCCACATCTCACTCCCACACACACACACACACACACACACACACACTCTTACTTTGTATAGTACATGTGCTAATTCACAACACACATGAGGTCAGTCATTAATGATATTGGTTCTCAGCAGCTGTTGGTTGGCAGGATACGGGATCGTGTGTGTGCGTGCGTGCGTGCGTGCGTGCGCGTATCACAAATACTTTTCCAAAAACTCTTTGCTTCATTGCTGCTGAACTTTACAATGATAAAACTATCACATCACATCGAAGTATCCACATATTTAAAAGTGCGATTTCCTGAAATGTTACTTCAAATAGAAACACTGGATCCTGGATAAGTAAGTAAGTTTAATTTATTTCACGTTCGTTTCTGAGAAATCCTGTTTTGCCCATCATTTTGGCATGACTGCTCTATATACTACAATACCCATGAGCCTCTGCCCCCTTTGCTAGAGAGAAGAAGTCAGTCAGAGGCGCGGACCGGAGTTGTTCTTTGCAGAAGGGAACACAATATGCAGCATAGGTGCTGAATTAATCAATGTTCTTGGCTGTTTCTTGCTGTAATGCACCTTGGGAGTCGTAGTTAACTTAACCCCTAAGGTTTTTATGCACACGGGCTTGTGCTTTTGACTTCTCATCAAAGAACCCGATATTTTTCTAACCCAGTTGTTTATCTTTTGTACTGATGATTCAACTGGAGAGTTTCATGCCGATTGAAGCCACAAATAAACAAAAGTGTAACAGCACAATCTCACTTTAAGGTCCATTTAGTGGCTGCTGTGGTGCTTCCAATCATATCACATGATCATAAGCAGATGAAGTTTACTAGTTGGCATGGAATTAAATAAATGTATATTTCCACCCATTATATCTTTATTTAGGTAGTTTTACAAGTTGTTGTTGCTACTTTACTTTTCACCTTAAAGTCTCGGTTTCATTTGATTTCATAATTATGACGATGCCTTTTACAAAACATCTAGTTTTTGTTGGATCCAGTTGGTGGTATTAACCTTTGCCCTGGGGATGAACATTTTAAAGTCAAACCAGTATGAAATAAATGGAGTAATATAGAGGAAGCATTAAGAATATACATCCCCACTGAATTACCTCCACATCAATTAATGTAAGTTATTACTGCTCTCAGCCTCCAGGTTGAAATGAGCCGAATGTGAAATATTCATGGGGGTTATAACCATTACAGGGAGGGTGTCTGTGAGTGGACCTTCATATTTTTGCTGCTGGGTAAATAAAAAGTTTTTTTTCAAAAAACTAATTCAGGATTAAAGATGAAGAATTCCATATTTAAATTTTATTATAAGTGACTGCATTTTGAAAAATCTACAGAGTATAAGTTTCTTGGTTCCAGGGTTCTCACAGGGGTCACTGGATTTAATCATTGCACAAAAGACCGTATAACTTTTCAATTAAAATTTTATTTTCTGGAAATGAAAAGCCACAATGGGACTATAGAGTCTACATCTGAGTGCTTCAGTGGAAATAGCTCCACATATTATAGTTTCTGCTGGAGATAAGGCTAATGTGGTCCTTCTTGGGGGAAGTAAAGGCTCTATGGTAATTTCCTGTAGAAATAGCAGCTTCCACAGGCTGTAGCAGTTAGTGAGATAGATGGTCCAGGAGAGAGGTGGGAAAACTACAACTCAGCATTTTTTACTTTATCTATTAGAGCGGTAATAGTGCATGATCAAGTGCGGGACACATTCACTCACACTCTCACTAACTCTCTCTATGTCTTCCTCCCCCTCTCTCTCTGTCCGTCCATTATGTTGAGTAATGTGTGCAGAGTTTCCAGTCCATCCAATACTGACTGTCCCTCTTAAAGGGACACACCGAGCTGCAGGTGATCGCCCTGCTGGTCCGTCTCCTGTAAAGACGACCAAAATGTGTCTGCAGGGTGCATGAATGTGGAGTTATACTGTACAGTAATTATCCAGAATAAAAAGTTACCTTTTAGACTGAGCTAGAGACTTGACTTTCAGGACAAATTACATATAAGTAAAAAAAAAAAAAAAA
>CALSCE010010644.1:5288560-5299964 GCA_943593645.1 Bovichtus variegatus
GTGTGTGTGTGTGTGTGTGTGTGTGTGTGTGTGTGTGTGTGTGTGTGGCTATAGGCAGTGGCTGAAGTGGTTTCCATTAGTCCAGTTAAGACGACATTTGTCATGAAGCTGCACCCCCCACGCACACACAGAAGTAGCCATAAGCGATCTCTGTGCAGTATACCATAGCAATTCTCTTTTCTAATCTCTGTGTGTCGTCTCATGATGAAATCCTGAAGGACATTCTGCTACAGTTACTTTCAGCCATACAACCACAGCATGTACGTCCTGATATCTAAAAGGACCATTTTTTACAGTTCTTACTCCTTTCCAATAACTCTCTACTCTGCTCTTTAAGCTGATTTCAGTTAAAGAGCAGTAGAAAGCTTTCGAGATATATAAACCCTACTCTGTGTGTGTGTGTGTGTGGCTCACAGAGAGATGACCACTCCATTAAGATTATCATCTCCATCCCCGACCATGTATCTTAACATCACCACGATGCTGGTCCTCTGTGTGTGTGTGTGTGTAAGCGGAGATTTAAATCTTCTATCAGATATTCCAAAGCTATCCTTTTCCTCTAAATCATGTTACACAGTTTTTTTTAAAAACATTTTTTAATCTGTCTGTCTGCCATCCTTATCTGTCGCTTGGTCTGTCTGTCTGCCAGCCTGTGTGTGTCCCTCCTTTCTGCAGATGAATAGATGACTGCAGACACATGGTCAGCCTGACAGCATTTGCGTGTGCGCACCTACAGTCAATCACTCCAACAGACAGTCTGTGTGGGAGTTTGGAGACAGACATTTAAATGTTGAACATCTGTCTGTCAGTTTCTTTGTTGGTCCTCCGCAGCCTTGATTTCTGAAACGCTGTCTGTGATAAAAGTCCTTTATTAATAGTCCTACATGTTTAACAAACGCATTAGAGTACTTAAGGGAAAGCAGTCTAAATATATAGATCAGTGACTGACTGAATTATCTCTAAAACAAGCTTATTGTATTATTTGTATGAATAAGATATGAGAATATTTAACTCGTAAATAGCAGGTTAATATTTGAGGCTCATTAACCTTTGATTCCTACGATCTTTCTTCAGTATCTTCCCGCAATCGTGTTTATTTTACAGAGAACTGAGACCAAGGAGTCACAAATTAAGTAACATAAAAGTGATGAAACATTGAATCAACCAAGTGATGGTTTGAATATTGAGCAACCGTTTAAGTTACTTATCAACCCCAAAAAGCCAAACATTTTCAGGTAATTGTAATATGTTATGGTTTGGACACAACAAACAGTTTGAAGCCTCATATTATCTTCAGCTAACTCAAATGGAACAAGGCTGTAGATTGTGTACCCATTACTTCAATTGGAGTCACACTTGGAAGGCCTTTCTTCATGCCCAGTACGGACATATATTATATTAAATTAAATCCATAACGAAAGCTTTACAAAACCGTATATTACTGCCTCATACTCTTGAATGGGCCTTTGCAACTGAAATGCATACTTCTCAGAGGGGTCACACATAATGTGTAAACATCACAGTATGTTACTGGCTTACATCAAAATTAAAATATGCAGCACCACCAACAGCTTCCACTGAATGAGGAGACAGGGCAGCTTCATACCTCCAAACATTCAGCGGTTCAGATTTATTTCCATGTATTCATGGAACTAAACAATAGTTTTTCCACGGTTTCTATAGACCGTAAGGTCAGGACACCGACTGAGATCGTATTTCCCCAAGTCACCATTGTTTTTAAGCGAACAGTACTAGATGAATGTTTATTTGAATGGTGCAAACAGTGAGTCCTTTCCACTGGAAGTGGGAAGAAGGCAGTGCAGTGAAATTCCCAACGGACACACAGCTGTAGAGCAACACGAGAACCAAGAAAACCACCAAAATAGGACATGTGAAGTTTTCATTGGTAGGTAGCCGTTATATTCTTATTGTGAAAGTATTTTATTATTCTTTAGTCATGTAACTCACTTGTGCAACACACATAGACGCACAGACACACTCCCCAGCAATGTTGATACTGTGCAGACTCCACCGTGTCTGGTGGAGTCGAGTGAAATCAGTCACTTCAGCCAGTTCTCTCTTCTCCTCCCTTTTTGCTAAACATATCCAAGTATGACTCGTTCCCTTTCTCCTGGTTATTTTACCTTATTCCCCTCTTCCAGTCCTCCTCCCTTCTATTCCTTGGAATTTATGGCCTACGAGCCTAAACAAAGCAACACAACGTTTATCCAACCCTCCCCCTTCTCATGTTCTCCCTATTCCCCCTCCTCCTCCACTGCCCCTTCTTTCACCCTCTTCATCCCACCTCCTCTCCCTCGATTCTCCAGTTTCAGTGTTTCCCCCTCTAGAGACCCACAACAAAATCAAGGGTGGGATTTTGTGTTCCCAAATCCAGACTGAATGGTGTTGTATTACAGGGATTAAGTGCGTGGATTCTGTTTAAGATGGAAATTCTAATTGTTATGAGATGTTATATAAACCGGGCAACATAACATGGGAACAATAGGAACACAAGAACAATACAATACTTTTATACAAGTTAAAAGTGAGTTTGGTGAGTTTGATTCAAAGTGCCTGTTACTTATTATGGCTGTACGATAAACCTCATTTATTGAAGTACAGAGTGACCTAAATTTACTCGTACGCAAAAGCTGCCTATAAAATGCTACAAAGAAATGCCTGACCTGAGGTTAACCAACGACTCAGACAACAGTCCTAAACTAGTCTTGCTGTAATAAAAAAAGCCAACATGAAAGAATAAATACTCAAATGAAGAAATGTAGATGATTATGTTATCGATTAATACGCTAATTATTTCATTGATTGTTTGGTCAATAAACTGTCCAAAAATTGTAAAAAAGTAAATGTCTCATTACAATTCCCTAAAGCCCAGGTTGACATCCTCAGATTGCTTTGTTGTCATTTAATATAACTGTCCAACAAAACAAGGATGTTTCTGTAGGTTTTATCTCAACAACTAAAGAACAAATTCCTCCCTACAGTGTCATGCTGGCACAAAACATTCTCACCACTTGGTCTGTACCTCAGCCCCTCCTGTATCACGTCAAGGTCTCTCCCTCTCTCTCCTTCTTTTTCTCTGCCTTGCGATCTCTCTCACACACTTTCTGGAATGCTTTTGTTAGTATTTTCTCTCTGCTCTGTTTTCAATTCAGCCAGATTTACTTCGACTCACACTATCCCCCCTCTGAATATAAGTCTTTGTAGAAGAAACTGTCTCTTTGTATTAAGTGGCTAGGTTAACTGTCACTATGTCTATATTGGACCAAAGGTAAATAAAGTGTGTGTGTGTCTGTGGTGTGTGTGTGTGTGTGTGTGGTGTCTGTGGTGTGTGAGCCAAGCGAGCTGTCTGGTTGGAGTAACGGTTAGCAGATACAGCTCTACCTCCCCATGACATAAACTGTCTCTTACACTCATCCTCACACACATGCACACACACGCACACAATACTACCTTAACACACAGCGTCGCTCTGTCTTGTAGGGTTAGTCCCTCGCTGCAAAGTGAGCTATATGAAGTAAAGTACAGGTTTGAAACAGAACTACTGCAGTCTGTGTGTGTTGAGCTCTCGGTGGGGATTCGAGATGAACTATTACAATCTGTAGAATACGTTTTAGTTCCAGGCTTAAATTTCTATAATGCTCCTATTCATTATGTGAAAGCTATGTATGTCTGTTGCACTTCATTCATGGTCATATCTATAGAGTTGCTACATTTGAAACTTCTGGCCTCCTGCTGAAGTGCCTGGGAGGAAACGGAGCTCTTCAACAATGCTCACGTATCGTAGAGAGACATAATTGGACACATTGTGCAGTAGACAAGTTAGAAAAACAACTTATTCTCACCTTCGAATTTCTGTATGATCACTTGCATTTCCCCAGGAAAATAGATACCTATGCAAAAACAGTCAATCTAGTTTTAATCTAGTTTTGCTGCACTCATGTTAGCAAATGGCTTTTTTCACAAAAGCAATATGCATGCTAATTGCAGATAAATGTGCAAGACCCACAGGGCTCTTGTGTGCTCATGCACGGGTCACAAACATGGCGTTCATTTTGATTGGTGTCAAAACTATCGGCAGAAGAAAGGTGAAAAGTTATTATGACCCATGTTCAATAATGGCCCAAAAATATGAGAATAAGACCAAGGATGAAAAATACTGCGATTTTCCTTTTAAGATGTATGTCATATCACCGAGTTTTCATTGCCATGTTTTCACATTGATGCTGTCAAAGACTACACCAGTAAAAAGGTGAGTGCACATAAGAAACAATTACTGCAAATATTCACCTGGTCTCTGAATTACTTCAATAGAAGCCCATACAACGGACACATTTCAAGGATGGTTTTTCTTTTGTCGGGAAGTGCCGAGTAACTTTGTCGGATGAAAGCTAATGTGACTGTAAATGTTATTTTGATTGAGGGTCAGTTTAATCAAGCAGCAGCCTTGAATTATCATTAGCTGCACTTAAGAGTTACCATTGAAGACCTGCACTTAAATTACTGATGTTGTCATCTGACAGTAGAAGCAAAAATATACATGCAATGACATCCCTTATGGTTTGCTATTGCTTGCACTGAAACTATAAAGGAGGAAACGGAAGACATTTTTTGTAATAGTTTGGATGCAAACATTTAGATTTGACACATTTTGATCAGTGTCCTGTCCTAACCGTGATTTAGATTTATGCCATGGCTTCGGTAAGTACCACTTTGTACTTGTTTTAACTTTGCCCTTGAGCAAAGCACCTAACCTACGACTGATCCATGGCACTGCTGCAGTGGCCACCAGTAGAAAGCTGTAGTTACAGCGGGACAGCTCCCAAGCGTGTAACCTTGAGCGTACAGCAGCATGGCCACAAACAACATGTCTGCTCAACATTACTGTTCCCTGGATAAATAAAGGTTAAAGTCAAGCCACGAGCTAGCTCTGCCTCTCCGTCTGCTATCACACCTCCCCCTACACACACACACACACACACACACACACACACACACACACACACACACACCAGAGTCTCGCATACCGAAGGATATAGTGAGAGAAAGTCAGCCACATGTGGTTTCGGTTAGCCACACTTTCCCCTCACACTGGCCCCAAACTAACCACCTCTACTTTACCACGGTCAAGTACATGTGTATATCTCTCCCGTTCCGCGTATGCCACTGTGAGTTTGCTTGTAAATCTGCATGTCTGTACATGTTGTGTGCATATTCAGTGTGCATGTGCGTGTGCGTGGATGCATGTCCCAGCCCAAGGCAGAGTCGAGTAGAACAGTGAATCAAGGTTAGTGGTCCAAAGAGAGCAAGAGAGATTGAAGGGGGGGGGGGGGGGGGGGCTTTAATCGAGGCAGCAGACGGGGAGAGGGAGGGAAAGAGGAGAAGGAGAGCGGCTCCAGGTTTTTAGTGAATTCACTTCTCACTCTGTAAGACCTAAACATAATTATTTCATCATTACCGGTGATGATGTGGGGCTGGTGATGTTAAAGCTTTTTAATGTGGACTTCATAAAACAGGCCATGGACATGGCAGAGATTTTACTTCATGTAGGCTTATAGCAAAAATAATCTGCTGTTAGAGGATCTATCTTCAGTTGCTAATAATAGGATGAAGTACTTTTCCCGTTGCCCGTTCTCTTCTATGGATCCAAGTGGATTCTCCTGGACTATGACACAACTACAAGTGGGGGTGGGAAACATCGATGCATTAAATACCAAAGTCATTTTTTCTTTTTTGCCCTTTTCACAATGTTATCAACGTTTACATACCACTAGCCAAGCCTGGAACTGCTGTTGGAATTCCTTAGATAAGAGAGAGATTTACTTGATTCTTCCTAGATTATACATGGACTCATATTGTGATAGATGGTAGCACCACCCTTAATACGAACCACCTTGTATTTCAACAGCGTATACCCATAACCTATGACCTTATGTGATCATTTAAAGTTGGGGAAGAATTTTATCCACAGCTCTGCCTTTTTATAAAGTGAAAACTTGATCTTCTCTTTGCTCTTTGGTATATTCTTTCACTTGAAGTTCAAACAGGCCGAGCTTAGTAATGATTTGTTTTTTGTTTTTTTTACAAATTTGTGACTGTTCTGTAAGTTAGTGGAGAGTTGAAGGAGTTTAGAGCTTTTGGTGCCTGTGGTCTTGCAAATTAGAACACAAAAACACACACACACACACACACACACACACACACACACGCACACACAAAGCTATACAAGTGTTGGTGTGACTTTTTGTGAACATAGGGATGTGTGACATTTAATTGTCTTCAGAACGTGCATTTAATTAGGTCTCAGTGGGTCTGTCATTACAAACTCATGTTGTGTAGCTAAACATTGTTAAAATCCACTCAACCCTATTTTCCATTCGAGCGGAAATCCAAACTCTTTCAAAGATACCAAATGTTCCAGGCTAAATTTGCCAGTAATGTGTATAACATGATGCACAAGACATCTGGAGTATTTCTATTCAGGGGAATGGGTTTAAATATTTCACTCAACTTTATCCATAAAGCTACTTAACCGGAAACAACTGCATTTAAGGGGTTAACTGGATCCTCCACTTTGTACACAAATAGTTTGGTCTATATTTACCGTTTGTATGATGAGTTTGTACCAGAGAAAGCTACTCAACATGTAGCCCTCTCTCAGAACATGAGTCATGTTAATAATGTCGCCTGGTTTTTCTTAGAAGCAGAGAAAAATCCACAGCCTGTTGCTCGCAACCAACACATCCTATAATAGTGCAAAGCCTCCATCTACTCGTGAGAACAAATTAGGAAGCCAAAGTTCTTCTAAATGACGCCGTAAACAGAGTGGGCTTGACAGAGGACAGTTTTTCTCACTCCGTGGCTGTTATGATAAGCCCACTCTGTCCTGACTTCGTAAGTGAATTGTAAATCATTTTTCTTGGCTGCTGTGATATCAATTTAGTGTGTTATTAAAGTATAATGAAGCATGGATTAACAAACTTAATGTTGATGTATCTTGAGACTATGATACTATTTTCTTTGTTGGCTTTTTCAATAAGCTAATTTATAAAGCTTTTGTCACAAATACCTTTTTATATGTATGTTCAAGAAGAACTTGTAGACGAGAAAAATCAGCATTGTTTTAAAGCAGTTATGTCTATTTTGAATAATGTGTACAATATAGCGCAACAGAAGTGAAATTGATTTATTTCACAATTTTGGACCATGAACAGTGGCAGCATTTCTAGTTGCCATGTACTGAATCAGATCACCTTAAATTCATGAGCCCTGTAAATGGAAATTGAATCCAGTGATGAGATCTCAGCTGAACCTCATACCTAACAACCAGCTAGTATTGCTGCCAGTCTGCAATTTCTTACCGTTTTAACATTTTTTGAGAGGTTAAGCAACAGCTACTTAACATGTGACTTGGCTAGCAGGTATACAGATATACATTTTGGGATTTTTCTCTAGAAATAAGACTTAAAAAAGATATTTTTCCTCTCAGTATACCATAGAAGTTGAAGTATCCCCGACACAGAATAGAACAAAGCGAATTTAAGAAAGTAAAGGAGCAGGTTGAAGTAGCTGGCCTATATTCATGATAAGAAGCCATTTATATGTACGTTAGGGCCCTAACCTTACCAGACATGAACTCTAATCCTTTACAAAATTGAGGAGAAAAAATGGGAGTAAATTATAGAGAATGGAGGTAGGCAGCTAAAAATCTGTGGGAGAAAGAGCTGTTTGAAGTGTGATAAGCAACTATGCAAGAACAGACTCGACCAGAGCCGACTGACACAACAAACACTTGCAGCTGCACTCTTTCATTTCTTACCTCCTCCATATCTGCTGATAACAGCAGAGGAGTGAGACAGAGGGAGTGAGTGAAAGTTATGCCGGTTTGATAAGAAGCAGAGCTCTTTTTTCCTCCTCAGAAGTCCGTGTCCTGATTTGGGTGAAACTGCTCAAACATTCTCACGGATACCATGTGGAGAAGGAACCAGAAAGCATCGGCTTGTTTTCGCATTTGATGGTTAGGTTACACTTTGACCAACAGAGAGGACAAATACAAGTTGTTAACCCATATTCACACAGACGGCAGAGACTCGAGAGATGGGCCTTGTTCCTTGCTCGCGTGTATGCATGTGTGTTTACATTGCTAACTGGCTGGAGTCCTCTGCAGAGTCTGTTTGTCTTCAGGGGCCTGTTTCTGTTTTACATTCTTCAGCTTTTGGCTGCCGCTGTTAAGATGTAACCAGGGAGATGTAGTGGACGATAAAATTACCGTACTTTTGGCCCACTTCATTTTCTCATGGTACATAAATCTTGATATACTTACCAGTGTATGAAGTTGTACGAGCCTAAAGTACGTTTCACGAGATCTGGATTGGGTTGCACCAGCTATTCCTTATTCCATTACTATTTTTTGCTCGTAAAGGTCGTCCTACGTTCTTTTAAACTACTAGCTAGTTTCAAACAAGCCCTGTACTAAATTAAGTTGCAGCATTAAAACTTCAGAAATATCTCAGCGAGACTTTATTTATGTGTGAATCAGTAGTGACACATCTGTGGCGGCGTCCAATCAAAAGCAATCAGTCATCGAAACCAGAAGTCACGGTAGCTTGATGCTTGATCATTTTAATCAATTGATTCATCATATTATAAATACAGAAATTAAGCAAAAGAAAAAGGGATAAAGAGTAACTTGTCTGACAACAATGGTGTAGTTTTCCTTAAAGGCCCTGACACACCAAGCAGATTATCGGCCATCGGTCAATGTCGTGCCGTCAGCGAGCACTCGCAGTCAAAAGGGCACACGAAGAGGCTCTTTTCATTTCTCATCTTCATCTGATCATTCATATACACGGATATTTTGATAACGACATGGCCACCTGGAATGAAGCTAAGTGCTGAGCAAGATTGGTTTTGTTTTTCATGTGTGTATCATAGCAGCGGCTTTTATATTTGCACTCATAGGTCTTCTGGTTTACAGTTTTGGATGACAAATACAGACTACCGCCGCCTGCTGTTATGGAGAGTCAGTTCCTCTCAAGCAGACGCAGAGCGTACTTGCTAGTTGGCCGCTGGCCGTAGTCTTTGCAGTGTGTTCAAATGTGACTTTAGGGCCAAGACGCAGGCGACACAACAGTCTGCTCCGTCACCGCTAGTTCTTTGATGTCTGTTTGGTGTGTCTAGGCCTTAAGTTGGAAAAATGACTTTCCCTTATACACAGCCATTCTTTGGTCTGTCCCATCAAACATCCAGCAGCATCAAAAACAACTTGCAGAGACACAGACTGCCTTTAGATGTGCAATCAATCGTTATGAAAAAGATATTAATACATCCTCCTCCTCTGTGCATCTCCTGTCTTTCTTTTCCTCCTGCCTGCTCTCTTTTCCTTCATGTTCTGTTGCTCATTACACCGATCACTCAACTTTCACTGACACACACTAGTCACACCTCATTACTGACCGTACACACACACACACACACACGCACACACAGTTTTCAGTCAGTGAATCCGCATCACTGCTTAACGTGGTCAGGACGGATGTGGACGCTCACTAGTGTTATGTGAGAGAGAGAGAAAGAGCAACTGGCTGAAACATGCCTTTAATGTTGATTAGCTAACTGTTCGATGTAAATCAGTCCCTTGTTTTGAAAGTTGAGACAGAGCTGTAGTGAAGGACAAAAAGTAGCAATTTAAAAAACAAAATACCCACACGCTCATATACAGTATATAAAATAATTTAAATGAACATCACTACGACCAACTACATTAAAATGCTTCTTACACATGAGTGCATCAGTAATAATCTAATAATAACAAATAGCAACCAATTTGCATTGAATATTTCTACTTAACACTTTTTATTTACACAAGTACCATCTTCAATGCAGGACTTTAACTTGCAAACTAGTATTTTTTACTTAAGTAAAAGATCTGAATTCTTCTTGCAACACTGTTCCACACTGTTCCTGTTCTGCTATAACTGCCAGGACTTATAAAGCACAATGACATGAAACCAATGAATTCCTCACGTATGAATAAGTCTCCACAAGGGTTTAAGTTTGTGTGTGAGGTGGAGGTGGGTGGGACTAATGACTGGTGAGTCGTGGTGAGTAACACACTGGGTATGTTGATGCGTCAAGGCAGATACAGTAGATTTAGCTAGAAAGAGTGTGTGTGTGTGCGTGTGTTTATGACAGGTAGTTAATTATACGAATGGGTTTGTCCGTTCGTATATGTTTTCACATGCACACACTGACCAAAGGCCTGACAGGCAGGTCTTAATTAGTTGCCTCGGCTACCAATGATGTGTCCTGACAGTAACTGCAGTGATGACAGAATCTCCTGCCTCGGAGCAGAGCGGCATGCTGGGATTGACACAGGGTCCACTCAGTCATCATGCTGTGTGTGTGGGGGTGTCTGTGTGTGTGTGTGTGTGGGGGGGTGTCTGTGTGTGTGTTTGTGTAAAAGTTCAGATTGAAGAAAAGGAGACAGTTTGTCAGTCAGACAGTTACTTCCTTGCTAGTCAGTCAGTCAATTAGTCGGTGAGGAAGGGATTAACTGCGAGGCACACACGCGCACTTTTTGTGTGGTAAACAAAATGGAAATCGGAAATTGCTCTGTGATTTCCAATCTGTAGGTGTGAAGATGGAATAACTTCAATCACCACTTTATTCTTACATCTCTTCGTCACCTCCATCTGTAACCCTCTCACCCTCATCCCTCTTTTCCTTTATTCATCCCGGGAGGCAGAGAGAGAGCGAATATTATGAAATGTGTAGATGGCATGTCACAACAGATCCACAGAGACACGGTCAGCTGTACAAAAAGTGATTTATGCAGGAATTATAAAACATAAAAATGTTTGCCTCTCTCCAAAATCACTTAACAAAACTGGAGTTTGAAGCCAAAAAGGGAGAAGCAACAAAATGAGTAGCTTGTTGTGATCTCTGTTTTTTTACCGTTGCTTTAGTGCTGCAATTACTACATTCATTATGCATTCAGTGTTTAGAATTGGCCTAAATGACAGGCGAGAGACAAACACAAGAGGAGAGACAATTGCTGCACTTTGACAGAGCAGAGGCCACCCTCATTTGATTCTGTGTGTGTGTGTGTGTGCGTGTGTGTGTGTTTGGGGGTATGGGTGTGGGTGTGTGCGTGTGGGTGTTTGGTTTGCTGGTAGTGAACTCAGAGATGAATCTAAATGGCCATCATTTAACCTTTCACCTCAGCTTATACACACACACACACACACACACACACACACACACACATAGAGCTAGTTTACTGGATGAGGAATAGAGTGGTGAGTGGAGTGGCGAGGATATTAAGTGGAGTGTGTGTGTGTGTGTGTGTGTGTCTGTGTCTGTGTGTGTGTGTGTGTGTGTGTGT
>CALSCE010010644.1:5318625-5332535 GCA_943593645.1 Bovichtus variegatus
TCTCTTTCCCTTTCCTATCCCCGTGTCTCATCTTCTTTCCTGTCCTCCAGTCTCCTTTAGTCTGCTTTCCTCTCCTATGGTCTCGTCTCCTCCTCTGTTGTGGGAGATTATGACGTTGTTACCATGACAATGTTATGCTGTTATTTATCTCTCATGCTTATCATCATGACAACCCAGCCTCGCTGACATTTAGAGAAAGGTTCGGTTCAACACCAGCTCTTTTACGATTTTCACACATTTCCTCCCAAAATGTGTGTGTGCCTGCTGTCTGGTGCATGTGGTCTTGCATATATTTACTGTAAGCCATAACACAAGGTAGGGGTGCCTCGCCCGATGGTGGAGAGTCAAAGTCTCACATTTAGTGATATTAGTACCAAGTGGTGTCACTATGCAGAGAGGGCAGAGTTGGCAGTTTGAAGAGGTTATATACCTTGCCCAGGAGCGCAAAAGTAATGCCTGGAATTAACATAGCATTAACTCCTGCAGGAGCTGGTGGGATGAGCAGGGGCACGTGGAAGGCAGGGCAGGTTAATGGTTTGGAGATGTTGGTTCAGAGCGTTGCCTCAAGGTACGGGAGCATGAACTGACATTTGATGTGTTAATAATGCCAGCAGGGTGTGGAACAGCAGTGCTGTGGATGGAAATCGAGGTTGCTGGAGGGGATTACAGATACAGCACTTGGCTAGGTTTTGTATTTGGAAGATGTAGCAGGGAATGGGTGAGGGGTTGAGTTGGTAGCTTAACTGCCTTGCCCAGGGAAACAGTGGTAATGACTATTATTAGAATTGCGTTTTTTTTTGTCAGGTAATCCGAGCCACCAGTAATTTAGAAGTACTCTGGTCCGGCAGTCTCTCTGAGGACAGGGCATGATTAAGAGAAAAGGCAGTAAACCATTTGGGCTCTTGACCCCTTAACACAAAGGGATACCTACTCTCCTTGTTTAGGGGGGGGGGGGTTTAAGAAGAGTATATGGCACCTCAAAGACCTTTGGGAGTCAGTTTATTTAGCTGATTAGTAGTTCAGGGGGGTTATGTATTGTCGAAGGCATTTCACAGAATAAAAGGAGACATCTTGGGGCTTTTACGCAGAATCGCTTTAGAGTCAATGGATAGTTCAGCTAACAATTATACTTTTGTTCCTTATAACCCACATTGGTTCGTCCCAATTGCTAATCACCATTTGTGCTTAAGGCGGTATTAAGTGTGGAGGGATGGTTTGGCAGTTTTTGTAATAGAGCTAAAACTATTCTGTGTAATCTCTTTGGGGGTTGATGTTGGCACTAGCCACCATGGCAGGGTCTAGATGCTACGCTGGCAACGTGTGTTGTGCCAGTTGAACATTCATGGGCTGGGGCTCTGGGGCTCAGTGGACTAAAGCAGATACTCTTGACTCATAATGTAGTCAGCCAGTACCACTCTAAACCTATTTGGCATGCAATTCTCTTCATGTCTCTCTCTCTCCTCTTGTTTTCCACAGTGTACTGTCTAATAAGGGAGGAGAAAAAAAGACATTTAGATTGCAGCAGAGCTGGACTCTTGTCCTCTGGATGTTTTAATAATGAGTGAATAATGATGGGTACAGCAACACAAGCTATGCAGCCTTAACATCCCCATTAAATGAAACCTCTCTGACAGAATCTCTGCAAAACTTGAACATTAAGCTTCACAAAAACAATATTTGTGTCATTGGATTGCAATGCTTTTAAAACATATTTAGTACCATTATTCACCTTAATTTTTTGTCGATTTGTTCATTGAGCACTAGATATGAAACAATGAGTTAATTGATCAAGTACTCGGTTGACAGAAGATTCCAAAATCATTTTAATAATCAAATTTTCAAGAAAAAAAGCGGAAAAAAGGTTTTTTAAAACCTACATTAGAAAGACAGAGCTTAAAGTTTATAGAAATACCAGTGGAATGGAAAGATTGAATAGTGAGAGGGAAGAGGGTCCACAGACTGGGAGCAACAATGGAAAATACTTGATCACCCTTTGATTTTTAACTGGGAACATGTGACGAGGAGCCGCGATTGAGTGAATGCAGAACAATGCAAAACAAATGAAATGATCTTCAAATCAGTTCCGTATTTGGCATTAATTACATGCCTTGTTTCTTTTTTATTGTGGACGAGCTGCATGTTTTTAAACCATTGCATTAGTTTTTTACTCCCATATGTTAGACCAAGATGTTGTTCTGTATCCCACTTAATGTGGTTGGTAACGTAAGATGCTGAAAGTAAAACTCTCCCATTAACTGTTATCCCAAACGCAGGCTGTTACTGTTTTGCAGAAGAATACTCTATCTGCCACGCTGCTGCTGTTGTTGTTATGTGACATATCTAGGTCTTAAGGCTGTCTCGGGGGTATTTTTAGCTTCATCGTTATATTGTGCCGTCATTCTATTAGCGGCCATTTTAGACTTTGGCAGTTCAAAGACATCAGCCATTTTAGAAACTGGCAGACTTCAGGTGTCAGATGTTCTTGGCATCACATGGTCTGCTTTCTTACCATGGCTGTTGTTTTATGTACTACCTATCTTTTATTAGTCATATTTTTTTAACGCCCTTTTTTTGTCTCAGATTCGGGTTATTATTAGAGTGATTTCTAATATATTATTCAATATTATTTTAGAAATCATGCAGGGGTAATGCTGCTTTCCCAGGTGGGACATTGTCTAATTACCAAATATTATTAGGCTGTTTCTACCTATATCTAATCCACTTGTTGTTATAATTTTGCAGCAGGCAGTGTTATGTTGAGCTGATGTGCTTAAGGTTATATTTTTGCCATGTTGTGACATATCTGGGTCTCTGACTGATAGGAGTATTTTTAGCTGGCGCTCCATCTTGGCAGCCATCTTAAAGGCACTTTTCTCACGTCACCATCTTAGTATCAGTGCCAAAAATGAAGGAATAGGAGTGACATCCATCGTGTGTTCACTTGGGATGGGTGTAGATTACAGAGTTGGAGAGAGGGAGCGGTGCTGGCCTCGTATTGTTTCTGTTCTCATTGGCCGTAGCCCAGTTGGGACGTTCTCATTTTGTGTCTTGTTGGTGACATTCAGAAGCAGGAAGTGGGTTTATTCTATTATAATTCTATTCCAAAAGTGTGTGTTTGGAGGCGTTGATGGGGCGATCAAGAGAGAGAGGAAGAGCCAATTCAATAACTAGGATACAGTGTTTGGTTTTGAAAAGTGTGTGTGAGTGTGAGTGTGTGTGTGTGAGTGTGAGTGTGAGTGTGAGTGTGTGTGTGTGTGTTATGTTCTGCTGTATTCTGCAGAGAAAAGTGTTTTCTCACAGCAGATTAGCTGAACAATAAGTGATCATCACTATTGTTCTACAGCTTATTGTATGCAGCATATTGTGCATGGTATAATATGCAAATTGATTTAAGCAGTTAGGTTTGAGGGCTGTGTTTAACTGGAGCACAGTTATTGTCTTTTATTGTATTCTAATCTATTCTATTAAGATCTGTTCTGTTGTACTCAAATGTATTTTCCTTTTTTTTTTTTTTTTTACATTTGAAGCTTCTGTTGATCGAATGTCTGTCTTCATATTTCCTGACTCACTGGAATCTAATTCTACAAATAGTATAACACTAATAATATTAGTGTAGCCTAATCTTTATCGAAGTTAAACAGAATAATTAGAAGCAAAAAAAAACAAAACAAGCTGCGCGTTATTCAAATATTGATGTAGAATACGGATGTCAATGTTATGAATGAAGCTTCAGTGTCTTGCGTTACGGCACGAGGTCTGTTCTACTCTATTGTGTTTCATTCTGCTCTATTCTATTGAGGACTGCAACTAACAATGTAATTGCTTTCATTCCTTGATAAATCTATCAATTATTATTCCAACGATCAATAATCACTTAGCCTATAAAATGTCAGAAAACAGTGAAAGAATACCCCTCACAGTTTCCCAGCGGCCACAGTGCGCTCTTTAAATTCCTTGTTTTGTCGGACCAAGAGTCCAGAATCCAAAGATATTCAAGATATTCAAATTACAACAGTGTAAAAAAGAGAAAAGCAGTAAATCCTGACATTTGAGAGGCTGAAACCAGCATATGTTTAGCATCTTTACTTGAGAAATGACATGCATATTTAACTATCAAAGATCTACTTACCGATTAACTAATATATATTTGCTTCAGCGCTAAGTCTATGCAATTCATTTCTGTAATATCCTACAAATATAATTAAACACTATCATTGCTACTATGATGGCTACTATTATGGCTACTCAATTTGTGATGAGCTAATGTGAGATCAGGCAGGAAAGGCTCACATTTCATCATATTTCACTGGAACAACATCTGGTTGAGGTCTGAGCTGATTACTGGAACATCTGGATGGGCTGACTGACCGTCCTGTCAACACACCCAGATTATGTATTATTTTCGAGCTCCATTCCCTGCAGTAAACTACTGTATGTACATGTTATTTTACCCAGTAGTGACACTAAGGATGACAAATGACCTGATGTACATTCATACTTACTTACTCATCTTTCTCATCAGTAGTGACTGCAAAACCGTCTCCAGAGTCCCATCATATTAGAATAACAAAACCAATGGATTCATATTTGAAAGGAGGAATATATTGCAAACAAAACAAGTAAGCCAGAAAAATATAGCCCAGAGGATATGCCATGAAAAATGCAATTAATCATGTGACACCGCTGGGTTGTTGCAGGTAATGATATGTTGCCTTCTGTGGAAAAAATGTACTTGTGTGGTTTAGGAGTACGTGCAAACTGCAGCGACTGGTATCAGTAAGCATAAAGCAAACTGCAACTGGCCACTTGACAGGCTTTTGATTAAGTTTCACACATTTTGATTTTGTTGACGCGTAAATCTGCTTTTATGCTCACACATTGGTAATTATTAGCATCTTGAAGCTGCACAATTCATATACAGTAATGAAAAAGAGACCGGGAATTAAGGGAAGAGCAGAAGAAGAAATAAGAGATTTGACAAAAACATAAAATGAAGAATATAAAAGAGAGAACTAGTTCTTCTCTTCTCGTTCCCACTTCCTGTGTTTGGTCATGGATTAAACTGATAAATAGCATTTTAGTGTTTAATTGACTGGAGTCAAACACACAATGTTGTAGTGATACTAACTATAAGTGAGATACAGAAAAGGGTTGGGGGTGATTAGCATTTAAGATTGTATTTGTCACATGCGCACCACAGGATGTTCAGTGAAATTCAAAGTGACAAGCATCACAAAAGACAACAAAACCAATGTGCAACAAAGATAAAAACTAAATATATGCAGAAACCATATAAATAAAACCAGAATATGCAGAATAGAATAGAGTATAAACAGTTTTGAATTTAGATAAACTATGTTAACTTTAAAATGTACTGACCTGACAAGTTGTGTTAAATACCAAGCAAGGGGAGAAGTTAAACATAAATAAACACAACAGAGCCGATGAAAAAACACTTTTTATTCACAATTCCCAGAACTGTTGCAGCTTTCTGTTTGTAGCTGTTCATGTCTTCAACACGGATTATTTTTAAGATTCCCAGTAGCAGGAGAGTTGGTTTACTCACGTAGATACACGCTACTCTTTGACAAGTCCAGTCATACACACTAACTACCTCCTCAGCACTGCTGCTCTGCTCCAGCAGGTATGTTGAGCACAAGCACAAACAAACAAACAGCCGATGACGAGTCTCGATTCAGGTCCGATTCACGAACCCTGTGAACCCCGTTCACCTCAAATTCCATGCGATGCTTCACCTCTGACCCTCTCGTTGTCTCTGTGTCCAGGTTCCTACATGTATGTGGACGTCTCGCAGTACGACGTTGGGGAGAAGGCCAGGTTTCAGCTGCCGGTCATGAAGGAGAATGACACTCACTGTATCGACTTCAACTATCTCCTCACCAGCCCTGACGGCTCCAGCCCCGGCACCCTCAACGTGCTGGTGAAGGTAACGAGTATAAACAGCAGAAACAGAATTTACCCTCCTGAGGTTCAGCCCGTTGACTTGTGTCCTCTGCAGTGGACATTTTTGTTCACATGCGTCTCCTTTTACTCTTGAGAGCTACTCTATCAATCCCTGCTGCATTGTACAGAGGACATAAAAAAACATTTTTAAGTCTAAATTGCAAGATTTTTTTTTTTTTTAACCCTAAATAGGTAAGAAATCACCAAAAAAAAAAAAAAAAAGTGAAATTGGAAGACACTTTTTATCCCTCGGTTCCCAGGAGGATAAAGATGTAAATGTTTATTTGTCTCAACGGAGACTGATTGTACTGGTTTAATTTCTATGGTTTTATCCGCCCAGAAAACAAGCCGTTCTTACCTTTTTTATTCATTTTGAGACATTAATACTGTAAACAAACAAAGCCATTTGAATGGCCTCTGCACAGCAGTTTACATAGAGGTTTGATTTCACGAGACACGAGCTGGTTTGCAGTATTTCTTTTAATTCTTTTTGTTTTTCTTTTTAGAAAACATAAGGTTCTTTTACTCCATAAAACAACTCTAGATGAGTTCAAGCACTGAGTTAAAGCTTTCTGTTTGTCACAATGGCAGATGGTGAACAGAGCCTCTTAAGTTAAAACAAAACAAAACAGGATTTATGGGAAATGTGGTCTGGCTTTTGTGAAATACAACCACAAGTAACGCAGCTAGCATGCGAAAGTGGCTGCTGACTGACTTTTCTTAACCAAGAGTAAGGTTGCCTGATCAAGCTTTAACAATTAATTTTACAATAAAATACTGACTTTTTAAATCAGCGAAGAGGCACCTTTCACACACTGAGAATGTCTTTTTGTTCACATAAGACAAAGATGTTATTTCGTGAGACATCTATCAGAGTACAAAGTGTGATGGATAGACGCAGGCATATCTAACACATTTTATGATCCAAACTTTTCCTTCTACTATGGTTGTTTCCACAACTCCTGTCTTCTCTTTCCACTCTCTTCCTCCTATTTTTTCTTACAGTTTGTGGAAGTTGTTAGAAAACACATTAACTGAAGATCTACAATGTCCTGGTTCTGAGCGGCAGGGGAGCGTTTTGAGCCAGAAGACACAAAGTGCAATCCACATTACTGAACGTGTTGTTGAGCAAAACAGAGTTCCTACCAGCGTAGAGGTGGTGGTATATCTGAGCCAGACCTCTGACCTCCGCCTCCTTTTTGTGGTACTAAATTAAGTGTAGTGGAAAGAATGCCTCTCTGAGTGCAGCGGGAAATGTAAAGGACTGTGTTTTATGTACGTTTTGTATTGTGTTCTGTGTTATTTCTAGGTAAACAAAGGTCCCTTGGCCAACCCTATATGGAACGTGACGTCCTACACTGGTAAAGACCGCCTCTCTTTTCATAATTTATTCTAACACTGTCGTTCTTATTCCCCGGTGTTGACTGTAATTTGTCTTTCAGGTAAAGACTGGCTGAGAGCCGAACTCGCGGTCTCCACCTTTTGGCCTAATGAATATCAGGTAACTCCCTAAATGATAAGCTGTGTTAATTAAGGATTTCCTTATCATGTAAATGTTTCCTGTATTTCCACTCCATGCGAATACACAAGCACCACACACACACACACACACACAGACACACACACACACACACACACACACACACACACACACGCTGGAAGGCAGGCAACTGATTTATTTGTGTTGACTGAGGCTCAGGAGGTGACGATTAGGCTAAAAAGAGACTGAAAAAAATGCTGTGTGTGTATTTGCGGGGTGTCGTACCCAGCTGGACATTGATATTGTTGTCAATGTGGTTGTATCTTGTTTTTAATGAACAGCTTTCTGACGTTTTAAGATTCACAGAGGTAGAATAGACATTTAAAGAAAACACTTTCTTGGATGTTTCTTCTTCTTTCTTTACGTCTGTCAGTCAGCATGATCTGTGTGTGTTTGTTTTCTGGTGTCGACAGATGCACGTTGTGTGATAGCTTGTCTCCAAATGTCCTAGCAGTCATACACACACACACACTGATCATGTTAACACACACAGCCTGGGGACCCTATAATATTACTGCAAGGCGAAGTGTGAAAGCATCCTCCAAATGGCCCATCTGGAGCCCAGTCCCCCTCTGACTATGGGAGGAGATCGCCAGCATGAAACTCGTGTGTCAACATGTTTTAATTGAACATAATCATCCTGGTTTGCTGAGGCTTATACAGGCCTTTCAGGCTATGAAACAGGTTATTGGATTTGAGGTTATGAAGCTATTTTTTCATGTTGGAACATGTTTCTGTGTTAGCACTTAAGCTTGAGATGTAATGAGACTGGTTCCACCAGGGGAAGTGTAGGCACATGCAGACCCGTGTACTCACGCACACACATTCACACAAGAATCGATGTGCACATAAAAGGCACACCCACACCGAGGCACCTCGTTTATTTTGAATGAAAACTGGCTTTCAGGTGATGATTGAGTTCACGAGACTGCAAGAGAGTTAACCGACCTTTACGTTATTAGAGCTGCAACAACAACTCAATCAATTGATGAAAAGGCAACTATTTTAACAATCATTTAAACGGATACTTTGCAGATCTTCAACTGGCTCTGTGTCATCGCAGCGTGTGCAGATGACGTTAAATAGTTTCAGTCTTGGACTATAGGAAACTGGCATGGAAGTTAGAATTTTCTTATTTTCTACTTTTCATAGACAAAATCGATAAGTCGATAATTAAAATCATCGTTATTTGCAGCCAGTTTAACATTCATTACCTTAAGCTTTGGGTAAATTAAGTACAAATTTCTCACATAGATATACAAATAATGATGAACTTTAATTAAAATGAGCTTTGAAAAAGCGCGGAACCCAGACGACTCATGACTGAGAGGATTCAAACTATTTCAGGAGGTGGAAAAACACTCCTTTCCTGCAGATTTAAACATTTTTGATTCAGTGGCCATACATGCATGCATCAAAATGATATATGCCCATTAGTTGATAAGAGGATGTCTGCTATCGTCCCACCAAACTCTGGAGTGATGATATGTCAGTCCTCAGCCTTCAGCGTATCACAGTTTTTCCCAGGTGAGAACTTGTATATCCGAGCTATCAGTAATCCTTCCTCAGTCAGGCAGTGAGCGCTTGACACCTGCATGATCGAAATACTATCGCCTCAGAGGTGACCACCATCGGACCCACGAATAACAGAATGCAAAGGCTTTCATGGCTGATAATTAAATTCTGCAAGGGAACAGAATGAGCAATGACTTGCATCCAGACTGCAGTGACCCTAGGCATTGTGGGAAATATTTAAAATCCACTTTTTTTAAATGCATGATCCTTAACAGGGCAGTAGATTTGAGACTAAGTCACAAAAATGAGACTCGAGTCTTGAGCCCCTTTCCCCACTTATATCTGGCTTTTGTCTTTTATGGGAAATGTTACAATCGACATTCATTTCCGGGACAAAAGACTGCAGCAGTCACAGGTATTTATCGGCTCCGATCGGCAGTGATGGAAACATGGGCGGACATGCTCATTTTCGGCCCTTTTCTGACGCGATGCTATGTGACGTGCGTTGAAGTGAATATTTAATAAATCAAATCAACGCTCATTTTGATGGACAAAGGGTTTTGGACTTGACTGCTGTGAACCGCGATTCAGAGACCTGAAAGACTTGAAACTGACGTCTTGCTTGTGACTTGGACTTGCCTTCAAGGACTTGATTTGACAAATAATGAGATTTTTGTCAGATTTGATAAAAAAAAAAAAAAAAGAGAGACTGTTTTTCAATAATGATGCAATTACTTTCTACAAAAAAGTCAACTTTTCAGAAAGATTTAAATCATACATTTGCACACGTACATGTGCATACAAAGGAGAAGTCATGAGGACGGGTTATGGCTACTAAAACAATAGTGCTGATATTAACAAGCAGTGATCAGCAGACTGGGGAAGCAGGCAGACAGGCAAGCCGGGTCTTCAGACAGACAGAGATGAAGGTATTAAAAGTCAACTGATGTCTTTCTGCCGCGCTCCGCAGTGAGCTATGAGTGAAAGATGATACGAGAGAGACAAGATAGATTGGTAGGGGGGGAGAGAGGGGGGGAGAGAGGGGGAGAGTGTGACAAGCAGGGGATGATAAGCTATGGGTAAACAGTTCACGGCGGATTTCCTTTTACAGGTGATGAATGACAACAACTGCTCACCCCCTCGCTCTCTTTCTCCCTCTTCCTCTCCTTTTTGATAGCGACCTCCTCTCCTCTGTTCATTACAGCGCACCTCTCTGAGCAAACACTGTTGGAAAACAGAGACGACAAGCAAGGGACCGGAAGAGAGGAGTTAGGGGAGGGAAAATGGTTTGAAAGAGGGATGATGATGATGATGATGATGGAAGAAATAGAGAGTGGAGGGCTATGGACAAGGAGGAGGGAGGGAAGAAGAGATGAATGAGGAAGAGGAGACTAGCTACTTAGACCATGAGTTGATGATGGGTGTTAATGGAAGCACCTGTTGAATGCAGTATTAACTTTACTTGAATTTAGAGAAGCGGGTTAGCATGAGACACGACCACAAAGCAGTATTAAATCACAGCTTGTGCCCATAATTTGCATGTGTGTAGAAATACAGATAATAGATGGGATCCAGCCCTTTATTTCTCTACCTTACCGCGTTTGGTTTTATTACTTGAGATTACTTTGATCCAACAGGAAGCATCTCATTTATCCTTCCTGGCTTGTTGGCCTGAATGTATAAATCCAGCAGCAGTCAGGGTGGCAGCTTTGTATTTATCCAGTTTAGTGCACATCACCGGTGGCTGTCACTGACTTTCTATCTATCCGGTGCCAACTTAGATTGGATCCATCACTTTGACTGCAAATTTAAATGGCAATAGTCTCACTTTGTGGCTTCTCAGTGCACCCAGAATGCATCTAAAACTTGAGAGGCACAGTTTCTGATTTAGTAACTACACTAAAGAGGGTTGATAATTTGGCTTGTGATATGCAAGCAGAGCATTTGTTGGTTATGCAAGTTGTCTCCTAGGAATGTCATTTATAATGTTTTTGCTGTTGTTGTATTAAGTTTTTTGGACATTTTGTTTTCGCTCTAAGCTGTTGTATTCACAGGGTAATGGAGGGCCAGAAATTAATTGATATTCTAATCTTTTCTGTGTTTAATTTAATAAACCTTATTTTAATACTATTTTCAACTGCACTCATCAGAAATCTAAACAAATAAAACAACAACAAAAAAACTTGAAAGGTTAGAATAAAAAACGGAATATTATTTAATGCTCTCATTTCTTTTGAATTTTTTTTACTCGTTATTTAATCTTTATTTAAGTATTCATATTGCTTCTTGTAATATTTTTCTTTAATATGGAACCACTGTAGTGTATGTAAACTGTGTGTGTTTGTGTGTGCTTTTACTGTATATGTTTATTCTTGTGCACAGGTCTTTTTGAGCTCAATGATACTACCTGTTTAAATAAAGGATTTCATTTTTGAAAATATGGCATCTAATATATGATAGTAATGAATACAGTAGTAGCTAAATTTCTCTCTCTTTTCTCAGGTCATATTTGAAGCAGAGGTTTCGGACGGCAAAGCCGGTTTCATCGCCATTGACGACATTCAGGTGCTCAGCTACCCGTGCGGTGAGTCATTAGCATTGCCAGCAATTAGTCCTAGTTCGCTGAATAGACGCTGATAGCTTTGGCCACTAATTAGACTGTACCTGGGATGGTTTCTGTTGCACTTGAATGACTAGATAAGTGGGAAGGTGACACAGCAAGGGAGGGATGCAGCGAGAGGAGAAAGACGAGTCGTAGAGAAAAATGGGAGAAATAAAAAGGGCGAGAGAGATTGGGAGAGAAAGAGGGGAGAGGAGAGAGTGAAGCGGGAAATGAGACAGTATTAGGGCAATCATAGAGAGAGAAGATTCCGACCACTCAGCACTTTCTCTCTTTAGCCCACATGCACACACACAGTTGCGCACGCACACACACACACACACACACACACACACACACACACACACAGTGAACAGTAGCTGTCTTGTCTCATGCCGACAGGAAAGAGATGAGGGCTGCGATCCATTTTAAATTCTCGCTACGTCTAAAGTCGTCTTCTCTCCTTCGCTTGAGTGTTTCCTTGCTTCCACAGGGCAGAAAAGAGATGTGATGACAAACTGTTACCGTTAACAGAAGGGTCTGTTTATTTCGAGCCATAGGCAGGTTCCTGCAGGGTCCCTGTGTTGGATGGGAAGCAATTACAACTCCTTTTGGTCATCTGTCTTGTAGCAGCACTGAAATCTCTGAGGACAAATTTTGTTTCTTAATAGATTCTATTGATTAAAAGTCATAAAGATAAACTGTCCTGCACCGCCCTCTTGTACAGTTTGTGAGGTCTGGGTGTCCCTGTTTTCTCTTTCTCTGTCAGAAGTTAGTGATATGCCTCTGACAGAAATTCCTGGACATTCATTTGGTCAATACAGTGACATCTGAGAAAAATATATAATAAAAAAAAAAAGAGAAAAAGGAGAGTTTTTTTTAAAGGCGGAGGAGCAGGACTCCTAATGGGAAGAAGCAAGTATTTGAAAAGGAGTTAGTACTTAGTCTCCACAGTGGAAGCATTCATTCTCACAGCTGCATTTCTGGACACACGGGTTTGTGTGTGTGCATGCGTGCGTTTTCATTCACCATAGTAGCCGCTATCTATGATTCCAATCACCTCCCCAGAATAAGAATATCGTAGCTGAACTGCATCTTCAGGTTCTAAAAGGCTTATTTCATATCTTAGCATAGTCGTTAAGAATTGGGAGCTATGTGAATTATATATACTGGATGTGACATTGATGTTACCGCCCAGTGGCAATGCAGCACAAGCGCTTCATCTGACTCCTGCAAAATCTAATCGCAGTAATAATAACCTGGTGGTGGAAGTAATAATGAACATATTCCTTAGGGTTGGAAGATGACCTGAAATGTATACAGTGTGTGATAACCGGATCCGCTTGTATCTATAACTCCCTCTGGCTCTGTCACCTCGTTTCAACTTTTAACAGCGAATAAGATGAAGCCAAAATACATTTTGAAATACGAATGCATACTGTATAACCTTGCTGTTAGCTCAATCTAATTAGTTTGACCTCCTTTGCTCTGTAGATAAATCTCCTCACTTCCTTCGTCTTGGGGACGTGGAGGTGAACGCCGGACAAAACGCCACATTTCAGTGTATCGCTACCGGACGGGACACATCCAACAACAAACTCTGGCTACAGGTACAACTAAACACATGCATGTACGCACACACTTAAATATAGAGTGCAATGTGTCTGTGTTCAAAGTGGCTTTTCATCCATATTACAAGACAATATCTTTTCATACTTACCTCTTGTGATATCTAGCCTTGAAGATAGTTTTGGTTTTATTTACCCAGGTTTTAAAATATCCATATTTGAGACTTATTCCTCCTCTTGAATAAAATGTGTGTTGCTTATCACTGAAAAATTACAAATTTGAACGGCATCTTCTGGTTGCAGAAATAGTTGATAACTACTTTCAACCAAAAAAATAGTGCTCATGAAAACAGTTGTTTTTAATGTTCAATGCTGTCAGCACCACAGACCAAACCAAAATCTACATGCTAGATTCCCTTAGACCAGTCTTTCTCAAAGAGTGGTCTGCCGACAAAATACTTCAATTTCACGGAAAAAGCTTTAAGTAAAAAAAAAAAAAACAAAAGTTAATTTTCTTGAAAAAAGCTTGAATGTCAAAACAAACTTAATTTTCTTGAAAAAAGCTTGAATGTCAAAAAATACTAAAATTTTTTCATGAAAAAAGCTTAGATGTGAAAAAAACGTTAATTTTCATGAAAAAACCTTGGAAGTGAAAAAATACTTCAAAAAATTCATGAAAAAAGCTTGGATGTGAAAATTTTTTTTAATTTTCTTAAAAATAGCT
>CALSCE010010644.1:5349000-5387811 GCA_943593645.1 Bovichtus variegatus
GTGTGTGTGTGTGTGTGTGTGTGTGTGTGTGTGTGTGTGTGTGTGTGTGACAAAAGAAGGTGATGAAGTAGCTTTTAATCCAAATCCTAAATTTTCTGCTGAAAACCTCTCGGTCATGGCAGGTTACACACACGCACACGGACACACACTAACAGGCATGATCACACACAGAAGAGAGACACACTAAGTGGTATCGAGATGGAGAGAAATGTACACACACACACACACACACACACACAGTTCAAAGAGCCACAGTATTTCTCGTATGTTGCACAAACTCAGCATCACTTGGATTAATAGAAGAATGGAATCACAAAACACACATTTCCAGACACACAAGCACAGATGTTTTAGGAATCACACACAATATATCACATGTACTTCTTTATATATGTGAAAACGCACACGCATGCACACACACAGTCAGCAGTATGATGCTTTAAGGGTCAGACCCTTGAAATAGCAGCCAAGAGACTTACAGACACAGTCTGCTGTGTGTGCACATGTTCAGGTGGTAGTTTATGGCAGATTTTGATGGTTGTGCATGAATAATTTTCTGCCTTTAATAGGCATATGCAGATTTGGAGAAGAGAAACCTTAAACTCTATTGGGTATAAATCTGAAAATAAATTGTGCAGGGGAGCTGAAAAGATATAATTAAAGAACAAAATGTGACAGCTTCTCAGAAGTAAAAATAAATAAATAAAAAATGGACCACTAATAAAAAATGTCCGCGATATTTTGCCCTTTTGAATTAAAAATGGAGATGTAGAGTTGTGGCCTTGAACTAAACTGAGCTGCTAATGGTGAGTGTGATTGCACTTAACAGGAGTCTTGCCAGAAATACCTCTGTTGTAGTTCTTTTGATTTATAGGTCAGCGTTTGATTGAATCAATATATTACAACAAGGATGTATCACGACACTAAACTGACACATCGTACATGATCAGGCCACTTCGGGATTCAATTATATTCCTGACAGTAACTGTGTTTAAATTCTTTCTTTTACTTTGTGGTATGACTGATGGTGGGAAGGTCGGCCTTGTTTCATTACTCATTAGCTGAGAAGGAGAAGATAAATGAGCCTTTTTTTCAACATGGAGAGGCACACCTCAGCTACGGCGTAGCGAAGAAGCCTTTGCACGTAGCCGTCAGAGGTATAAATAAAACTTTAAGGGTCTTTTCTTAAAAATGTACTCTTTAAATTATGTTTTGTGCTTTTCTTTTTTCATTGCTTTCTCAAAATATTAGCAGATTGTTTAATGATTCTTACCTCGTTACTTTTACCGACCTGCTTTTTTGGCACTAAATGTATTTTGAATCTTGTTACTTAATTTGCTTCTTTTTCTGAGGTTGTTGATCTCTGACAAATCCCACCATTTAACAATATCTGCACCATTTTTGAGACTGAGTCCTGGTTGCTGATTTCATAATTAGCCTCTGCATAGGCAAATCAAATTTCACACAGAGAGCAAATTGAATGAATGTTGCAGCGCAAATTTGCACCTTTCATGTGCTTAAATCTGGCCCAGAGAGAGACATGCAGAGAGAAAACGAGAGTCAGAGACGGAATGCATAACCAGAGTTTCATTTGTCTTCCTCATGACAGTGGAAGGATTACCATGAACTAATTGGACAGATTAACTTGGATTTAGCTGCATCTCCTGTCAACCTTTTCTGTATCCCCCCTCACATCCCCTTTCCCTTCTCTGCTTTTCTTTAAGCTTCTTTCTCCTGCTCTATGGTCTTTTTTTTTTTACTGTATATTTATTGGCTCCTGCTAATGCTTCATGTTGAGGGACAGGGTGTTTTTTGCCCTTAGCCCACTTCTATTTCATTTAGTTTAATTTCCTTTCCTTTTGTTTTCCGTTCTTTAATTCCAACCTCTGGATTCAGCTGATATGAAGCTTGCCGTCCTTGGTGTTATTGTTTGTGTTTATTGGTATTGTTGTTGTTTTCAAAGCTCCATCTGTGGAGAACAAAGCCTTTTAGTTCCAACATGAATCCAGCCGTTTGTATGTCTACCAGAGGAGGGGAAAGGGACAAGGCAGCCTCTGTGGTTTACCGTTGGATGTGGTCCCGCTTGACTCTGGCCACGTTCCAAACTAGTTATCGTCTCTCCCCGTTCCTCCTCTCGGCTTCTTTCTTTCCCTCTCTCATCTTTCTCTCCCATTTCTCTCTCTGCTCCTTTTATCTGTCCCTCGCTCCCTCCAACCCCAGTTTCATTTTTCCTCTCATTGCTTTGTTTTCACAGTCTTCTTTACTCATTTTCTATGCTACTTTCTTTGCCCTCCTGTCTCTTTCCTTTCATATTCTCTCATTGTCTCTTCCCCAACCTTGCTCTCTACCCTATTTCACTACCTACAGTAAATACACAGAGATAGGCAGCAATGCATTGTGGGCCAGGAAGGGAATTGGGTTTTGAAATGCAGGTGTTTGTGTGTGTGACAGGCAGCTAGTCATATATCTTGTTTTAATTCCATGTTGAAGAGCGTCTCACTATGAAGCAGTGCAAGCATCAAGAGACCCTGAAATCAATACAATTTATTAGACTGCCCTAAGTGTGTGTGTGTCTGTGTGTGCGTCTGTGTGTCTGTGTGTGTTCATGTGTGTATATGTGTATGCGTGCGTGCCCTAATAGCAAGGTTTATGGTGAGGATCACAAGTATTGATTTATACAGACAGACAGGAAGAGACCAAGACAAGTGAGAAAGAGACCGAACCAGAGGGAGAGACAGGCGGAGAAAGCAGTAGGTCTCCCTCTCACCTTATTTAAATGTCAACCATCCAATAACAAGTTGAAGCAAAAAATGAAATGCTCTGACCCCTTAGCTTTAAACACACACGCACGCACACACACGCACGCACGCACACACACTCAGTTGAGCCATCATATTTACTCAGCAGACAATTACCTGCCCGGGTGTCTTCACAACCTTTCTTTTTTTTCCTCATTTTCTCTCACATGTCTTTTTTTTAGCAAGCTATTTATATCTAAATGACTTAGCAAACCTCAACATGTTTGTATTTCGCTTACAGCTCTTGTGTGTGTGTGTGTGTGCGTGTGCGCGTGTGAGTGTGAACGAGAGTTGTGTTTGTCCTTGACGATGCATTCTTATTATGAGAAGTTTTATGAGACGAGCAAACACACATAAACACACACCTATGCGTGCTCTGCCCAGATTTAATCCTGATTCTGTCACAACCTTGTGTATGTGTGTTTGTGTGTCTGTGTGTGTGTGTGTGTGTGTGTGTGTGTCTGTGTATTAAGGTAATAATCGAGTGTGAGAGTTTAGATGCCTGTGAGTTTCTGTGCGTGCGTGTGTGTGTGTGTGAGTGACAGGCAGATAATGGGTTGTCAGAAGAAGCGACAAGTTTGTGTCCTTGTGTTGTCTCCTCTGAGAGAGGAAGACCCAGAGAAAAACGGAGAGCTAGACAAGGAGGGGTTTTGGAGAGACTCGTGTCTCTATTTAAGGTGAGCTGTTTTTATTAAAAAATCTTGGGAGGACATAAGGAAGCAGATGGGTTAGAGAGAGAGAGGAGGAAGGAACATCAACAGGTGATGGAACAACTATCACTGTGATATGACTGTCAGTTTATGAGGAACAATAAACAAAACTTTTAATTAAATTTGTTCTGTTTGCGCAGTAATAGATTCCACTTTCGTCTGGGGATGTCCAGAGTCAATCTGCAAGATCAGCATTAGAGTTAATCATCGCATATTTGTTATGGGCTGAGCCTGAACAAACTCATTTTTTTGTCATGATAACCTATTGCTCTCTCAACTGTCAAAAATGTCGAATCATCTCGTATTAACTGGAAAAAGACAGAAAACTACACTTATGTGTTGTTCCGAGTGATATCCGCTCTAGTTAGAGATGTGGTTCCTTTACCCAGAGAAATAACTCCTCTACACCAATTTGTAGCTTCTTAAGTCTTAAGCTTTTCTACAGCTCCTCCAGGTAGATCTCCACCGTAACTGTTGAATGGCCGGAGAAGCACACGTTGGTAAACATTCTTGTGTGTGTGTGTGTGTGTCTGTGTGTGTGTAGAGGTGGGTGGGTTCTTCTGGGGGATATTGATCCCGTTAAATGAGCCAGTTACGGTAATTAAAGCCCTGGGCTGGCTGGAGAGAAGGTAAATTATATTGACAATAAATAGTTCTGAATGCACATAAAAGGTGGACACCCAAAGACGTGTCTTGTAGAAGTTATTGCATTTGAGAAATGGTTGAATGGCAGCGAGGAGCATAAATAGATGTTCGTAAAACCCCTCTTGTTTTATCTTGGGGGGAGAAATGTTGACTCAGCACTCTCGCTCTTTTTTTGGCAACACAAAGTACATTAGCCTCTAACACCTACATTGCACCACAATTAAAGTAAATATTTTTGTAGTCCACTAAGGTTTTTTTTTACATTTTGATGTTAGTTTTCAGTGAATGGTAATTATTGTTGTCTGACGGCATATTTGTGATCAGGATACTACAGTCTCGACAGTTCACATGACAATAATCTGAGAAAACTCATGTTATTCATTCCCGATGTTCTCCTCTGCTTCTCTGTAGAACCCATGCGGACTCCTAAGAGGCTAAAGATTGCTGAGACCAGGTCTCGCCTGATAGCGGTGGACTGGGAGTCGTTGGGTTACAACATCACTCGCTGTCACACCTTTAACGTCACCATCTGCTACCATTACATGACTGCCAACAACCGCAGCAAAGCCGACTGCTTGGACATGGACCCTAAAGGTAACACTCAGCTCAACTATTAATACGGCCTTTGTTACCCTTACTTATACTGCTGTTTTACATTTATTATATTACAATGTTAGACCTCTAAAGGCTGCATTATGGGTACGTTTCTTAAAGTAAATAGTTTTTTCACAACCAGTTAGTAAAATACCAATACAAATGAGTTAGAAGTCATGGAGAAGTCCTGTAGAAAACAACGTAATCTCTGCAGTATTTGCACATCAAAAAAAGTTTTTTCTGGGATGTTGATTCTCAAATGCATTTAGAGATGAAACAATAAGTTAATTAATTGAAAATCCCAAATATTATACAATGCAGTTTACGGTAGACTTATGCTTTGTTTTTTCTTCTCAGCACCACGGCACCTGGTGGGAAACCTGCCCCCCTACACCAACGTCAGTCTCAAGATGATTCTGACCAATCCGGAGGGACGGAAAGAGAGCGACGAGACCGTCATACAAACGGACGAAGATGGTGCGATATACAAAGCAAACTTCATTTTTTCTTTAATCTATGTATTTATTTTATAAGAAAGGTTATTTCTATTAATTTATTGTGTGTTTGTTAGCTTTCAGACTAAGGGTTAGAGGAAAAAGTAAATGCTTCTAATGCTGTAAACTTATTTACTGGCACTTGACAGTTTAGGTGACGCAGCAGGCCACTGCTGGGAAGTAGAACAACTAAAAAGCCCAAAAGATATACGAAGATGCTGATATTTTTAGGAATGGCGCAGTGATTAAGAAAGTACACGTATAACTTTAAAAATCGCTAGGGAAAGTCATTGCTGTCCATATTCCTGCTGCCGGTATGTACTAGGAACTCCTTCATTTGAAGGACAACATTTTACTGTTATGAGCATTTTATAATTTAGTGTGTGTGTGTGTGTGTGTGTGTTAACAGTTCCAGGCTCAGTTCCCAGTCAGTCACTGAGAGCCACGCCATTTGAAGACAGAATTCTTCTTTACTGGAAGGAACCAACTGAACCCAACGGAGTCATCATACAATATGAGGTACAATAAGCAGAAGCAGCTGGAACAATAACTGTTGTAGGAGCCAAACTATCACTCAGCTCAGCCTCAGTGGGTTGTACAGTATGTATAAACCTGGATTCTGCCTCTCTGCCCCACCTCAGATCAGCTACAGTGGTGTGCGTTCGTTTGACCCTTCGGTGCCTCTCCAGCGGCCGGGACTCACCGTGGCTCTGCCCTCCAACGCCACCCATCACTTGTTTTCCCAGCTCCACCCAGGTGTCACGTACCAGCTCCTTATACGCGCATCCACCTCCAAAGGGTTCGGTCCTGCAACCACGCTCAACGTGACTACTAATATTTCAGGTAGAAAATAAGTTTCAATATGTTTTACAGTCACACTTCTTTTATCGATACCACATTTGGATAGTTAGTAAAGTGATACATAGACACTAATGCAGACTCGTGCTCTTTCTTCAGCCCCGACGATAGATGAGTACGATGGGTCGGAGGCCTTTCTGAATGAAACTGCAACAACCATCACTGTGCTGCTCAAACCTGCCCAGGCCAAGGGAGCTCCTATAAGGTACATGCAAGTATACAAGTGCATACGCAGACTCAGGCTGTCGTCACACCGAGTCCATAATTATTACTTTCCGCAGGTATTTGGTGTGTTTATTGCTCATAGTCAGTTTTCTACTTAATGTAAAGCCAGGAACCATAACAACAAATAAAGAACATCAAGTAGTTCTTCTTGCAAATATGTTTGCGAACGATTCAGTGGTCAAGCTTGAACATGTGCATTAAAGTACACTCAGTCATTATAATAATTATGCCAAACATGTTGTTTTTGGGGAGTAATGTGGAAAACAGGTTGATAAATAGTTATTAAATTAGCAAGGCCACATAAACATGACTCTTAAGTACACAACCTATTTTTTTTTAGTGAATAAACAAAAGCTTAAACAATATCATATTCACATTGTCTTCCTGTCTGCAGTGCGTACCAGATCGTAGTGGAGGAAGTGAATCCACAACGAACACGGCGTCAAGCTTCTTCTGACTGTTACGAGGTGACTATAAACTACACTATATCTACGTACCGTTAACAGCCTTTCTAATATACATGCATTTGTTTGCTAACATATTATGAAGTGTTTCATTCCAAAAAAGATACATTTTAGTGTATGTAGCCATCATTTTGCTCTGTAGACCATTGCCTATTTGGATCCCAACCATCCCAAGTTGACCTTTTTATTTGTAGAAAAAAACTCAGTTTATGTATCTTACATTGTATTTGAAGGTCAGATTCATATACATATTATTTTAATGTAAATATATCTTCTTTCCCAGGTCCCAGTTTCCTACCACAGTGCGTCTAGCGGTGGATCTCCATATTATTATGCCGCCCAGCTGTCCCCCAGCAACCTGCCTGAGCCGCTCCCCTTCACTGTTGGAGACAACAAGACATATCAGGCAAGTATTTTTATCTGAGCAACGTATTCTGTGCATAGTGCAGCAAAAATGTCAGGTGAAAAGATCAATCATATAGAAATAATAGTAAACTCGTAGCTTAAAATGCCGAAGAATAGGGATGTGGAATACACTCACAGGAAAAAGGTAACAGACGAGAGGGAAAATATGTTTTTACTTAACTTTGGGTTTTTATCATGTACTGTAATACAAGGGGATTTATTCTTAAGTACGGCTCTTAACCATGCTATATGCATGTGCCAGAACATTGGTCTTGTTCTATGTTTCCATCATATTGAACTTGAATCCGTTAAAGGAATAGTTCAACATTTTGGGAAATTCGCTCCCTAAGAAGTATCTGCCAACACACTTTGTAGACCATCTGTCTATGTTTAAACGTAAATATTGTTATTGCAGACAGATAAACCAAGGATAGTACGTAAACTAGGTGCTTTTCTGAGTAATGTTTTGCCTCTCTTTAAGACAAAACAGTAGCCAACAATCTTCGTATATTCAGCCTCATGTAAAATAAATGCTCGCTTCCTTTTAATCCTCAGGGTTTCTGGAATCCTCCTCTGGCCCCGAGGAAGAACTACAACATCTACCTTCAAGCTGTTAGCAGCACGGAGAGGGTAAATAAATATTTATTAATGTGAAGACGCACTAAACACACAGTGAACTCACAACTCTCACCTGCTCGCTGCTATGAATAAATATACTTATATGTACATATTCAAAGAGACGCTAATTACACTTTAACTACATAACAGCTTCTTCCTGCAAGCAGCTATGACTTCTCAGAGTGCTTAAAACTACAAAATATATGCAGGCAACTGAATATTCCCCACTTATTTTTCGTTGTACTGTAAATACATGTGTATTACCCACAGGTATTCATTTTATTATGTCTTTTTTCTTCAGGAAACTAAGACACAGTGTCTGAGACTGGCGACTAAAGGTAAGAAATCTGTCACTGTTGATACTTTATGTCAAAAAAGACCCCACACCAGTGTTAATTAAAAAATCTGATTTAAAATAAATAAATAAATTCCATAATTTGGCTACTGAGAAAATCAAACGTACAAACATATTTGGATATTACTAATGATATTAAAGTAACTATATGTTATGTGTTTTTGTGTCTGGTGAACTATGTTTATCTTGTGTTGTTAAGTTGCTTACCGTCCCTTAATGATTGTTGTTAATCTGATATTTGTCTTTATGACCGATGTTATGGTTGCTTTGATAGTTGTATTATGAGTATTAGTCGGGACATTATAATGTTTTGCATGTTAGAGAGAGAAAATGTGTTCATGTTACGTGTTTGTCTGCACATTTAGCCCCTGTATGTGCAGACAGTCTAAATGTTGTGTTTTTACTAGCGGCCATATGTTGATAGATTATCAGACTGGTTTTTAATCCCCGGGCAACCACACACAACTACACACACACACAGAAACACACACAAGTGCTCACACACTGTTTTCAGGAAAGAGTTTCAGAAATACGGCTAATGGATCAGAGTTTAGCTGTGTGGAGAAAGAACAAGGATAAACAGAAAAATACATTAACATGTTTTCAATGAAATTGAAAATCCTGGCTGCTGGAAGCCTTGAGTTTCAAAGAACAGTGAGGTCATTTAAGTGTTTATATGGCTAGTAATGCAGAACTAGAGAGTGAACAGAGGGGAATAGACAAAGGAGAATATACCATTCCCATTTTTGCACTAAAACTGTAACTGCAAGCTGGTTACTTTCAGCCTGGGCCCTATTTTAGTTTTTTAAAGTATGGTGGAAGCGTACTGCAATGCTAAGAATAATGACAAACAACAGTCGACTAGCGCCGCAAGTAACAATTATGTTTATTATCAGTTAACCTAGTGATAATTTTTATAATTAATCTATTAATCATTTGTCTCTAAAACGTCAGAAAATTGTGTAAAATTAAAAAATTAAAAATGTAAAAATTTTCTTCTACCAACAGATACCCAAAGATAATAAATTTATAAAAGTATAAAACAGAGAAATGTAGCAAAGTGTCACATCTGAGGAGCTGATACTAGGAAATGTTGTGTGTTTCTGCTTGGAAAATTATTTAAATGAGTAATCTATTCTCAAAACAGTTGCCTATTAATTTTATGTCATTCAATTTATCAATTAATCAACCAATCTTTTCAGCTTTACAGTCACCAGTCATGAACAGGCAGCGCTTATTAATTAACAAACTTAAGACTGATCGTGTTAATGTTAGCATTTCATTTTAATATAAATACCTTGGAATTGGCCAGTATCCTATTAAGTTGAAATGTATACACAATTTGAGACAATAACTGAGAGATAAAACATCCGTAATAATAAAGAGTCGTTGTCATATTTACAAAATTCATCATATTACTTGAATGTTGTGTCTTAGTCCTACTACGTATTGGGTGTTTTTGTTGTAAAAAAAAAAAATAAAATAAAAAAGTTCTAATCACTTTCTGCACTCAGCTGATAGTCCTTGCTTTGACCTTCTACCAAAGAAGCATAAAACTAGGCTGTAAAAGTGACATCATTTTCAGTGCAATCAGCCATAATTATTGTAAAATGAATCATTATGGTTGATTAATTGGTGTATTTTTTATAAAGACCATCAAGGGACGGACTCTGTAAAGTAGCTTAGGCGATAAATACTGCGGTGTGTGTGGCATTGTTCCATGCTGTGTCCTTGTCCCTTTAAAATTAAACAATAAATAATCTGAAATATAATAAGGGCCAAATTGAAAAGAACTGGAAATGTTCAACTATTTTCTCTTTAGGTCACGGTGTTCATTGTGAATAAGTCACGTTAGCCTGTTGGCTCATAGGGAGTTGATCCCATGGGATGATCAAAGGTGTGGTTCAGTCCCTCCAGTGTCTGCACGGTTTCATGTTTTTGCTCTAAAATAAGAGAAAATGTGGAAAGTTCCTGTGTTTCTAGTGTCATCACATTTCTTGCTGGTGGTTGTGTTTTCTAGAACAGGTTGGTAACTTGACTATAGGCTCCCAGAAATACACGACGCTCTGTCTCTCTAGCCAGAGGAGGTCTTAGTGAAGCCGAGTTTATTTTAGTTTTTTTTTTAATAAGGCAGAAAGACTAATGGACAGAGAGGTCAGAGGACCGTCCCTTCCTTTCTCTGACTGTCCCTCTGCATGTGTGTGTGCACTCAAGCATGCATCCGGGAGGGAGGATTAAGCAACGGTGGTCCTGTTAGGTCATTTGGGGTATTGTGTATTGTCATTGCTGCCTCAGGGTGTTGTGTGTGTGTGTGTGTGTGTGTGTGTGCGTGTGTGTGTGTGTAGCTGTGTGGGTAAGTTTTGAGTGTTAGTGTACTGACCTGGATAATTTTTACAGACATTAAGAGATTCCTCCGACATTATGAGGTCAGGTCTCAAGACCCCGAAGCTTTTAAAGATTGTTTTTTTTTTTTCTTTCGCCATGTCTTGTTTTGATACACTTTACTCATTGATCGGTCTGACAGTCATTGAAAAAAAAAGTAGGTGAAACTGAGTGTGTAGTCACAAACGCAGAAGGATTTGGAGTCATAGTCAACTGTGGTTAACATAGAACAATAAATTGTTAAATATTCAAGACAGATTTGATCTTGATTTATTATTTTGTAACTCCAGCACGACCCATACTGATGATACGGTTGTCAGTATTTAAGACGATATTATTTTCACAAACTCCAAACATCAAACATTTTTTTGTTATATCAGAAAAGTATTTTATTTTTTAAGGGTTGTGACCAACATATATGCCACTACTCTCTATAATGTAATGGAGACGCTGTTTCTAAATTACCTCAAACATTATTTGACATTCCTGAACCACAATTTATTTAGACTTATGGATCAACATATGACCCTGTATATCTGCAATAAGCTCATATTGGCCAACATATCAGCCTTACTCTATAAGTAACATTAGGACACATGCAGCATTCATGAGTAGGTTCTGCTGTAACTAGCATCCAAACTATATTACTTGTAACTGTGATATGATGCTAGGGTTTATTAGTTAAGAAAAAATTAAATAATCATGAAAATGTTATTTCTTCATCTCCATGCTTAGAACAGTTGTGCACATTTTTCCAATTTCACGGAGCTTGTCTTCTGGTAAGATTATCCTAGAATAAGACTGATGATTCTATAGTTTTCTTATTGTCAACAAATCCCATGGAAAGACTAAAATCAATAATTAATAAGTATATACTAAGTATTGCATGTGTAAGCCCAATATATGTTATTTCTCTGCACTGGGTGACATGTTGCTTCATTACCATAAACTTGGGCACTGTAGTTTATTTTGAGTCGACCCCACATGTTGTGTGTAAAGCACTCAATGTGTATTAATCCGCAGCTGAAAAATAGTCCCCCACAAATGCAATATTTAGTCCTGTTTCACTATCTTTTGCTACAAACTACAGTTTCCTGCCGTTTTAACAAACGATTTAGCATTTTCTTTTTAAATGAAACTTAATATTTGTGACTTTTAAAGATTTACTGTACGTCACAGACAGGGAAGGGTTTGGACAGAACTGATTGTTGGTTTTGGTCTTTTCGTGGAATTTGCTGACAATAAGAAAAATAAAGAATGCCAACCTTATCCTTTCAGAGCTTTTTGGCTGACACATCACTGCTCATGCTTCAACTATCAATCTCCCATGTTTTAGTGTAATATTGTTACATAATGACGCAGGGAGGGATGGAGGCATTACAAAGATTTCAGCGGCAGAAACATTTTATAACAAAATAATATGTTAAGGTCACAAATACTGAAGGAGATAAAGAGAGATTATGTTTATCTTGTTGATATCTAGCATTAGAAGTGGATTATTGTTTGATAGATGTATTGCATTATGTTGAGTTTTTCTGCATATGTCTTTGTGTTGGATTATTTGGATTATTATAATGCATGATTATGTTCTTACGTTGCAGTGCAAACTATTCTGGTTACGGGATCAGATCACTAAGCTTAGGAGCATGAAAACAGATGCTGGCTCTTTCTGTTGACTTTCTGTGCATGATCAACATGGTCATATCTCCGCCACAGCGTGCGCTCTGTCTGGAACATCATTTGTGAATTATATTCCAAACAGACGAAACGAGGGAGTTCAGACAATTCTCTGAAGTCATCAGGAAGAGAAATGAGTTTGAGTACAAGTAATATACTGTGACATTGGGGCAGAAACATTGGACAGCTGCAGTCAAATTGCATTTCAAAAGCATTTGTCAATGAGAGCATGACTCCAAGGATAACCTGAATACACTGAAAAGACGGTGCAGGACACAGTCAATTGAGAATTTCTTTATTTGTGTGTATGTATTCAATTTCTAGTGTGTTTGCAGCTGGGAGTAGGAGTAGTGAGTGTGCAGAGAGTTCACTGGTTCAATACATTTACCATCAGGTGGTACAAAAAAAATGAATAAGAAGCTGAAATGTGTGTAAGCGGAGTGTTTTTACTTTAATTGACCCAGCTCGAGGAGCTGGTACAGGCCAGGTTTAAGCATTGTCAGCTTCCACCGATGCTCTGTTACTGTCTTTTAACGGGGTTTTACATATACAGTCTATACGAACATGTAAAATAGTTAGATGAACTCATTTCGAATAGATAGTTATTAGCGTCATGGCTCATGGCAGTCGGTTGGTCAGCTACTTTGGTCCAGACTGAAAACTACTAGATGTTATCCATGTTTCCCACAGGGTGAGTCCTAAAGACTTCATCTGATGACTTGTAATGACTTTGGTTATCGCCTGCTATTAAAAAATTTTAATTTGTCTAATACTTATTATGTATGTTATATCTGCAAAAACTAAAAAAAAGACCTGCTTTATGCTCAGATGTCTGCTGTTAAACACATAATGTGCATATTTGAGCTGTCCAGTAGAGTTGTGGGTAGAAGCAATCTCTTGTTTATTTTTCCATAACGATCATATTAAGGATAATTTAACTTTTAATGTCAATATTCCAATCTATGAGGCAAATAAAATAAAACTTTTGGCTATTTTTGGATCGTGAATGACAGTTTCCATGGCGTTTGTGTTGGTAGTTGTCTGACTTTGCTGTACAAGGAGTATTTCGAGTCTTGATATTTACCTGATCTTTTGCATTGAATGATTAAACCTTCCTGTTTAAATGGCTCTTTGGGATTTGTTTCCTTATCACACTCACCACTTCCCTGACGCGAGGGCATTTTGTGAAGACATCTTGAGAGAAAACAAATTCCTGAGGCTGTTTGTTGGCATACTTTTCTAGCCTTGGGAGACACAAGGTAGCGTAAATACTTCCAATAGTGCCAAGAATCTATTATTTGTATAACAGGCTTACAGTCGGTGCAAGAGAGCAAAATTTCAGAAATGCAAAGAGCTACACAGCTGAAAATTCAGGGTTCTTGGAAAGCTAGGTTGACTTGTGGGTTTGGTTTCATTTGACTGGTTCACTGCCCCAGAAGATGATTCAAAAACAGAGAGTTTGGGTGGTTAGAAACATTAGTACTTGTTATGCTTTGTCTTCGTCCGATATCATGCAGCTCTACACAAAAACATTTTTTTTCCTACTTAATGTTAAATAGGCTGTGTTCCGCTGTCTGCATGTGTGTCTCCTGCTGTTGCGTCATTGTTACAAGCGCCGCCCTGAGAGAGTGCGATAATTTACCTTAATCCGTGTCTCAAACTATGCCAATTTGAAAGAATTGGGCTTGGGGTCCTTGAAAAGTTCTTAAATTTGAAGCGTACCTTCTTTTAATGTTGGTTTTTGCATTTTGCATCTTCTGAATACACCAATGTTTAACAAATGGGGATGTTATATCACCTTTTGTCCACTCCTAATACTACAACATAACCAATAGAGCCACAATGTTGATGCTGTTTTAATGTCATTACGGTATAGGTGCTACAGAGGAGCCAGAAGTCATCCCTGACCCCGCTAAACAGACGGACCGGGTGGTGAAGATCGCTGGGATCAGTGCCGGTGTTCTCGTCTTCATACTGCTGGTGCTGGTAGCCATCCTATTGGTCAAGAAGAGGTGAGTGACGGCCGATAGCCACGCCCGCTGAAACTGCTTTAATGAAGAGTTTCATGAAGAGTGCAAATACTACATGAACAACAGCACTACACCAACACACATGCAGATGCAAGAACACACAGACACACATGTGCACCTCAATCCATTCTCTTGGTGTGTGTTGGTCCAGTTATTGTTGTAGTAACACCATCTTTCATCCATCCACCATAAACGTTGATCTCCCTTCAGAACCAGCTTTAACTTCCTGAAGTTTGTTCTGTTTTTAAGGCATTAAATAGCTGAAGGATTGTTTTCCTGTGATCCAATGTGAAAGTATGGTGTTTCCAAAATTAGAAACTCCTGCCTCACAGTTGTGTGATTTAGCGCAGGAGAGATCTGAGGCTGTGTTTGGGGTTTTTTTTTTTTTTTTTTTTTTTTCTTGTACAGTACAGCTGTTGAAGCAAACTAGACAAAACAACCACTCAGAACAGCCGACTCACTGAGAGTAAGAAAGAGAAACACAGTGAAAGAGATCTTCAAGCAGAAGATGTCAAGCAACATTTTCAAGATTAAAATTAGAAAATTCCAGTGCATATGGTTTATATAAGCACATCAAAGACATAATACTTAATAGAAACCCTGACGTTTGTGTTTAAGAAGTGAAAGGAGACATAGATGAAGAGGCATTGTGCATAAAAAAAAGGAGATTTTGGTAAAGTTGACTGAGGAGAAAGCTAAATGTTGGAAAGTGGAGAGTGAAAAGAATGTGAGTAAGAAAAAAAAGAATATGTTTTAATCCACTAGAGCATACAGATTGGCAATTACTGTATTTGTTTAGGTTCACCCGTAAAAGAATTCAAACTATTTTCTCATTTAGTGTAGTGGTGTACTAGGTTAAACACTTAAAAGGGGTTTGTGCATGTGTGATGAAGGCTTCTCTTTTTCTTTTAAAGGAGAAAAGAAAGAAAATGTGAACATAGAGACATTTGATTTGAATGATAAAATAACATTTGTGTCTCTATAAATCTCCTCTTTTAACCGTCACAGTTGGTCTTGTTGGTCCAGTGTTTTGTCCTGTGACAGGGCTCCACCATGTGGCGGCTAAACACAGCTACGACATGAGACGCAGCTGCAGCACTAAACAGCAGCACAATCACACAGATCTTTATTAGTAATTAATAGATCAACATAATATAGATTCTTAAGAAATTGTCCTATTTCTGTAAGAAGTTGGTGTGACTACTGTAAGTCTATGAAGCACCAGAAGTTGTTTATCTTTCCGCGCTCCACAGGAAACAGGTTGTTTGGGGTTTATTAACATGAGAGCAGCGTTTTTCATGTTTATCATCCCAGCTTCAACACTGGAACACTTGAATTTGACTTATTTGAATTGTGTAATATTATCACGTCAAAAGTCTATGAAGCTTTTAGGAGAGTGATCTTCATGCTTTAAACACAACCCCACCCCACACACACACACACACACACACACTCTTCAAGTCTAGACAATTTTTGTTTTGCATATAACCTGCCCTCTATTCATTGAATCGTACCCGAGTAACTGCAAGATTACACGAGGTTGAATTATGTCTTTGTACTTTTCAGGGCGTGTGTGTGCAAATGTGGCCATGCAAATTTCTAAGTCATGTACACGAGTGTATGTGTGTAATAATTAACTATTACTAAACACAACGTTCTTCCTGTGACCTTTCAATTAAAGTCTGGTGTTCAGGGAACCTGAGTGCCTCATTAAAAAGAGAATAATTAGGAACTTAATTTGCATATTCGGGACAGATACATTCACGTTGAGTGCCTCATATCACATCTTTACTTATTATAATAAAAAAGTATCAACATCAATAGTTTGATTTGCTCATTGGCCACCATGTAGCTTGAATGCGTTACAAAAAATAAGATTAATTATCATCAACTGTCTCTTTCAGGAGATAGACTCTTGCATCTTACCCGAAAAAACTGCCGCTCAATTACAACCAATCATGATCTCACTCAGCCAATCAAAAACAATTAGAGACATTAAATTACAGTCAGTAATGAACTCTCGTCACCTGGGAACTCTGACCTCAATATTTTTATTTTTATTCTCTTAATGAATTCATGTGATCCAGCAGTCGTGCTGCAGATTTAATGTCAAAGTGTAATTGTAAATTATACCCAAAGAGCTTAAAGTCGAGGGTAGAAATATTCTATTTATTGCAAAAGCTGCTATTTTGTGATACCCAACAGTGTTTAAAATACACTCACCATCATCCAAAAACCTGACAGTGTTTGATGCACAGTTGGCACTGAGTGGCCTGATTACTGTAACACGTTTTACTCAACATTATCAGTCCCTCTAACGATTTTAGGCCTTTTGATAATAAAAAAAAAAAAAAATGGTCAAAATGAAAGATTTTTAGGGAGGCACATGTTTAATACTCTGGAAGTGCATGCACAGCTGAGAGGAACTGTGTCTGTTGTTGTTTTAAACTCTAACCAGCTCAAGCTGCGTTCATGCTTTTGTGCTAGAGGAGTCTTCAGCACTAGCTCACTAAGCTTCCACAGACACAGGATGTTCCTGTAAAGTAAAACATGTCAAAATGTTATATTTAAATCACCAGCAACAACAACTGAAGATAAATGGTGTTTTTTGGAAACAGTATATTTCCATATACAGTATCATGTTTAAGTATGCTTTTAGATCTATGTACTTTGTGTGGGGTTTTTACATCACTTTTCTTCTGGTTACATGTTTAGTTTGAGTTATGAGAACTTATGAGATTGTGCAGGAACTAACATTGATCAACTCATGACTGCAGTTTCTGGTTGAGAAAAGGTATTGGCATATCTCTGCATGGGGTATACATTTACCGATTAATGTGCAACTAAACTGTGACAACTGACTTAGCAGAAGTGCTTTTGGAAAACGATAGGAATATAATCAAAGGATTTGTGATTTTATGTTGACATTTAGTAGTTTTCCATAAAGGTTCCTGGGGAGATCAATCTTCATTGTCATTGAACCTTTACAACTTTGAACAATACTGCATCTTTAAAATGGTGGGACATGATGACATCGCAATGACATCATGCTTGCTTTCCAGGAAGTGAGCTGCGTGGTGTTACAGATCGGATAGCTTTGTATCAGTTTTGACAAATTGTTTACTTTCCGTAGGAGTAAGTAAAGGTGAATGGCTGATTACGGCAAAAAAAAAAAAAAAAAAAAAATCTTTAATCAAGGCCTTCCGGTTACAGTAAATTCTTCAAAATATTGCATGAATATTTTAAATATGACACCTTCATAAATAAAGAAAAGAAAGACTGCATGTTAATAGTTTAATATTGATAGTTCGTTGTTATTTTAGTAAACGTTTTATAAGTCTCTTAGCTTGTCTTGTAGCATTTATTTAGCATCAAACTTTCTTTTAAAGAAGTAGGGCCCATAGTTATTATAACAACCCCTTGCATGACCCTCAAGTTATAGCAATCAAAAGATGTTTTCTTCTGTTTCTGTTGTTGCTCGTTGGGACAGGACAGTATTGTCCTAATTTGCATATTCATGACCCTTGTGTCTCATTCTTTGCTTTCTGATTGGCTCACAACCCCAGGAGGACCTACTATTCATACTCTTATTACCTGTAAGTAAACAACCAATCAACAATCAGCTCACCCAGCTGCTGTTACCTTATTGGGCGAATTATTAGTGGCTAGTTGTTGTTATTTTTAAAGATGCAGTATACTTTTTTCAAGACAAAACACATTTTCAGCTCTGACCAACCAGCCAAAGCCATCCTCATTGACGCCTTGCCAGGGTGGGGGTCAGTTCACTTTCATGTCAGTCAGGTCAGGATTTTCCTTATTTTCAACCATTTATATAAATATTTTTAAACGTTTACATATAAAAAAAACCCCGTCTTTTTAGCAAGATAATGTTGATGGTGCCCTGTCTAAAAATAACAATAAATAATTAAATGCATTAACATATTCCATTTTAAAGGGACTGAACTGACAGTGAATTGACCTCAGCCCTGGTGTCCTCTACATGCTCCAAAGTTGCTCTGAAGCAGGCTTATAAAGGCCAAAGTGGGCCATAAACCAGAACAAAGCAGGTCAAAGTGGGACGACACAGGCCTAAGCGTGTTATTTGAAAAAAGAATGCTGCACTTGTGACTTGTAGCTCTTTGTGTGCATGTAGTCATGTGATCATCCATCCGCCCATCAAGTCACAGGTATCATGGTATCTCTGCCGCACATGCTCAGTGTCTCTGTTATGGTTCTCGTCCTGAAGCAGTCGGCGTCCTGTGTGGAGCGATGCGGCTCTGATTTTTGGTAGTTGTTGGTGGGTTTTCTCGTATTGTGGGGACTATTTTATCTCCTCTGTCTCTTATTGTCTCTCACGGCTGTGACCAAAATGGATCCCTAATCGCCTCGTTGCACTTCCTTTATAAAAAGGTGGGGACTGAATAGTGCACTATTTAGCACTAACAAAAGCAGATTATTAGATAAATATGGACATTTATTCGTCTCACTGGGCCAACACAATGTAGCATGACCAGTTAGCATTAATCTTGTACCAAGAAACGCTGTCAAACTAATGTGTTATTAGCTATGAAGAGAGAGGTGGTATGTGATAAAATGGCCAGAAAAATGGGATTGTTCCGGAAAAAATATCTCAAGTTGCCGTGAAATGACAAGACAATTTAGCATCTTTCCAAATAATTTTATCAGGAACAACATTAACTTTCTACAGTTTCTTTTATTGTCTTAATTCAGACCATCTAATCTTATGTAACCCATTTTATATTAATACATTTATATCTGGGCATATTTTACCAAACTACAAAAATAATATTTTTGCAGGAGAGGACAATGTGGCCATGTTTTTAGATTGTTATTAGTCATTATTTAGAGATTTGCAGGGTGTCAAAATTGATTCAGAATTTAATTGAACAATTTAGACCTTTTAAAATAAATAAAACAGTAAAAAAAAACAATCAAATAGAGATGCACTGTAGTTCTGGTCACAGCTCACCCCCTCTCTCTCTGTCTCTGTTTCTACTTCTCTCTTCTTTATACACCATACAGCACAAGTACACAGCGTATGGTGGTTTATTATCTATGTGTCGAATTCTCTCCTATTTTCATGGTTTCTGTTGGACAAACAATAATACGCTCACAAACACCCGCATAAACAGCGTGGACTGTTCAGCAGTTAAATCAATTAAATGTTCCTGAGTGTGTGTGTGTATTATGTGTGTGTGGTCTTAGAGGTAGACTTGGTGTATTTTGGGGTTAAGAGGTAAAATATACGATAAAAGAAAAGCATGCTTTCTTATCTGTTTACTGGGAAGGAGTCAGAGCTGTACATTGTATCAGTTATGCAACAACCAAACATTTATTTCTTCATCTAACCTCTGAGAGAATATTTATATTGGAGCTCAAACTGCTATAACTAACTCATTTAGGCGGGTCACATAAAAACATATTAAGTGTTTGTTCTGCTGTACGGGTGTTGTCCTAACTGATGTACATCTATGGCTCTGGGTACAAAATGTTCCTGCATGCTCCGTCATGCTCGAAGTATTAAGCCCCGTACAATTATTTTTCCTGGGGTTTTATGGATTACACAGAGAGAGAGAGAGAGAGAGAGAGAGAGCTAAACCTGAAAATGATACCTTGATGTTTAGATTTTAAACTGTTATTTTTCTTCACCAGGCACTGGTATTCACAATAAAGACAGGTTTTTCTATTGCTTGCGAGAAAAAAGGCATTTAATTCCACAATATAACAACAGCCTGTGAAGACAAATATGAGATTAAAATGAAAAATCTGTTATTTCTAAAGGTATCTTTCCCTCATAATTCTGGACTGACTATTTATGATGTGACCTCGAGTCCTACGACTCATATGATGATAACTGTGGTACTTTGGTTGCTAAATGGTTTCCCCTGAGCTTCATGAGTCATTCCCTTACTGTTGTTTTCATGGGATTTTACCTATCTCTGCTGTCGGATGAAAACCAAATATTGAATACTTCTGTGATTTATTTTGTTTATTTTAGTTTTCTGTCTTTTCTCTTTATTGAAAGCTTATATTCTGATAATGCAGAAGAAATTACAAAAATGAGGAGTTTCATACAACTAGAAATAGATTTGAGAATACATTTTCATCTGACAGCTCGTCTACGGTAACCAGGTTTATAACAGCTTCTCCCTTTGCTGCTTGTCGGCCATAGGTCATTTTCCCTGGTCTGTGTTAGATGCTTTTTCCCCTCTGCTCCTGATACATGCTGCCATTTAGGAACAAGCCTTCCCTCTACCTCCCTTGCCTGTCTTTTCTTCCTCTCTTTTTCTCTCCTCCCCACCTTTCTTCTTTTCTCTTCCTTGTTGGATCTAAACCTTGCATCTTGAATCAGCAGCCTGCAGCCCACAGCCGTGCTTTTATCGCCAAAAAAGACGTGATACCACCTACTTCATACAAAATCATACCATACGTTAAAATTTGAGACTATTCCCTTACAAGGCGGCGGCCTGCAGGCTGGCTGATGTTTGTGTATTTGTTTATAAGATGCCTGACGGTGTCTGTCTCTGCCCCTGACAGGAAACTGGCTAAAAAACGCAAAGACGCCATCGGAACGACGCGGCAGGAAATGACTCACATGGTGAATGCCATGGATCGCAGCTATGCTGACCAGAGCACTCTGCACGGAGAAGATCCCATGGCTGTGACATTCATGGACTCTCACAACTACAACAACAGATGTAGGTTCATAAACAAGACTATTATTATCATTTCTAACAATGTTAATACGTGCACTTATCTAATGTTCAGTTTAATCCTTTTCCATTCTAACACATCTACGGATTTTCATCTTTCCTCTCTTCTATCCTCACTGATGAGACTTTCAATGTTATTCTTACTAACAGCCAGGTTACAGTTCTCGAGCTCAGTTTTCATTACAGCATTGGGAATTAACTATAATTATTTTTTGGGTTTATCTATTTGGTCTCTAAAATGTCCAAAAATAGTGAAAAATGTCCCTCACAGTCTAAAGTGACATTTCCAAATGTTCTGTCTGACCAACAATCCAACACATATTCAGTTTACAGTTTTATAACACGGAGAAAAGCAGCAAATCCTCATATTGGAGAAACAGGAACTACATGTAGGTTATGTTTGGTATTTTTCTCTGGAAAATGATTGAAGCAATGAATCGATGAAAAAAATAGTTGCCAATCAAAGTCCTGTTCACTGATAATTTCATCTGTTGAAGTAAAAAGTCCAGAATCGATTCAGCCTGATTTAGTTTTCCAGTTAAAAATGTTTGAAGCAAAGACCAATGACAGTATAGAAACGTGTAGAAAGTCTGCTTGTTTGTGTCTGAGGTGGCAAAGGAACAACTGCTGATAAATCATTTCTGCCTCAAGTTAAATAATTCATGGCTTTACCAGACCACGTCGAGCAAAGCAAAAGTTGTGGAACGGTTTTACCAAGATGGATGATCCTTAGGATGTCATTTTTTCACTCATGTTTAACCCATGACTGTAGAACATGTAGTCCATCAGGAGCCAAACACAGATCCAGATTCTTTCTGAATACTCCCTGCTCTCTTTTATGTCCTCGTGTACGTTTGAGTAACGCTGAAATTTAGAAAATGTCCTCACCGTGTTTCCTCCCACAGTGCCCAACGATCCTCTGGTTCCCACTGCTGTGCTAGGTGAGACTTCTGGCATGGTTGGATATGTCACATTCACCACCAGCTCCCTTTAGTGGTCACCCATCTTCATCGTAAAGCCCCTGTGCTTGTAGCCCCGTGTTGTACGTCTGTTTGCCATAACGCAGGTCCCAGTTAAAATGTCAGACATGGTCCAAGTTTCCATTACATTCTGCATCCTGTGTTATGTGCTTTGACCTCTGTCAAGTGTCGATGTTTGTGTGGGTGAATAGTTTGGCTTGATTGAAGTTTTGGTACCACAATGTTGCCTCTTATCTACATTTTAGAAGTGCCAACAAAGGTCTGTAGTATTAATACAGATAGGGATACATCAATTCTACAGGCAGTGAACTGAAATGAACAAAATGTAAACGAAATAGAACAAAAAAAACAAAAAAATGATGTTTTCATTTGATTCACAGGAAATCTAAGGGTGTTTAGTGGATTAGAATATATGACGATGGCAAAACAGTGTGTTCTCCTTTTATCTTTTTTTTGCCACCGAGTGCCAACTCTCTGTGTAAAACATAGCCGGTACTAAAAAGCTCCAACAGCCAAGCCCTTCATCTGTTGTACTGTGTTTTCCCCAGGTTCAATCACTCCCAATCCCAGCCATGGTTTCTGTTTCCCACTGAGAGTTATTGATATTCACAGTAATTACCATCATTCTCCCTTAGAGACCTCATTATTTCCACAGTTTTGAGTTGTTTTAAGGCATGCCATTTGCTGTCCAAAAAACGACAGAAAACTGATGCTTAGAGGAAGGAAGATAATTTGTCACATTGCCACCGCAAAACGACTGCAGATTAAATCTGTGACATGAAGTGACAGTGAATAATTTAGTGCCTGCAGGCCTGTGTGTTTGACTGAACTTTTTCTACGCACTGGATCTCAGAATCAGCCTGAGTATCTACCATCTGTGATATTCCCCAGGCTTGACTCGTTTCTGATGCCCCAGTCTGAGTCGTGAAAGCTGCAGTTTTTGCCAAGTTGGATTTTCCTCCAGCTCCAGTGTTGCACTGCAATGTGTTTAATTTTAGTGTTGACACTGCAGCATGATGCGAAGTTCTAACATACCCTTAAGGGCTCCACAGTCCACGACGCCACCAAACTGTGTTAATTAACTGATCCATAGCATCTAATTTGGAGTGAAAGCTGCAGTTACAATCTGTCTTGGCCAATCACATCACAGAGTGGAAGAAGGCGCACGAAGTAGCGAATTAAGAGGCAGTGTCGGGTCAAGTTTACTGTTAATTGGCCTGACGAGGGCTCAGCAAACCTTTAACAATCAGTAATGAGCTAACATGTCCTCAGAGCAGAGAGAAGCATCAGTTGGATGAAATAAACAGTGTCAGTTAATAAACAGCGGTGAAGATGAAATCAGTCGGTTGTTCTGCAACCCCAAGCTACTCCATTATACAACCTGTCAGTCTGTGCATTACTACTGCCAGCTCACATTATCCCCACTGCACAGAAACGCTCACCTGGAAGTTCTGCAATAATTTGATCTCATAATATCCTGCAACTGAAATACCTTTTTAACATACAAGCTTCAAATGCAAAGTTAATTATATTGCAGATGCTATACTCGCACGTTATGATTAAACCTGCAGCCTATCTGCAATACATAGAGGTTGATTGCTCTTCTGTGGTTTAAATGTGTTTAATTTATTCCACATATAACAGATGTGTCATATATTTCCATACGCTAAAATATGTTAATGCGGTGAAGTCTGTAACTATTGAATAAAAACACCTACTTTTATTATTAAAATGGGTATGGAAGGTGTAGAAAGTTTGGGATAGTAGAGTGAAATATATGATTGAAGCAGCAGTTACTGAATGAAGTAACGTAGCTTTAAATAGCAGCCGATGATCCCACTAAGGACATTGTCGTTCTGGCTTATTTTAAGTTGTTTTGCGCTGCTGTTTGTGTCTTTTATGTTGGTAAAGATGTTGTTTTAGTGAAGTGACAAAATGCACTTAAGGATTTTCGACCATGCTCCATTATTTTGTGCAAGCTTTGTCTTTTCTTTCTTTTTTTTTTTCATCCATTACGTATAAACCTTTGAGGTCCTTGTAGAGTGAACAAGGTATCCTGTATTTCACGTTTAAAGTCTTACTAACACATCCTCCTGCCTTCTGACTAAACCTTTTCACCTTTTCTCTTTTTCTGCTGCTTTGACACGTAGTTCCAATCACAGGTGAGAATCAACAGAGAAAACAAAGTCACTAATGGTTTGTTGGGTTGGAGGAAAATGCAGTATTTTTAAAGCCAGCAGCTAGAACTGGTTTTAGGAAGCAAAAGTCATTGTTTTATTGCTGTTATATAGATAAAAGTTAAAGATCGTGTATTGTTTTTCGAGCCAGTAAATCAGTGAACGTACATGATTTTATGCAACCTACCTTTTACTGCATGATTCAGACCTGACAAGAAACAATGTAATCTGTTTTACACATTTTTTTTATCCTGGACAGTATAAAACAGTGAAGGCGCTGATAAATGCGACGCAGAATTTGGTTAATTTTTGCGAATGAACTGACCAGTAAGTTCGTCTCTTCTTGTAGATGAGAACCACAGTGCCACTGCAGCGGAGAACAGCAGGCTCCTGGATGTTCCCCGGTATCACTGTGAAGGAACCGAATCTCCTTATCAGACGGGACAGCTCCACCCTGCCATCAGAGTGGCCGACCTTCTGCAGCACATCAACCTAATGAAAACATCTGACAGCTACGGCTTCAAGGAGGAGTATGAAGTAAGATTATTATAAACAGTACTTTTACTAGTACTAGTAGCAATGACAGTTTTTAGTAGCCTGGTTGGTTACAGGAGTAAAAACTGCAAAATGTATCTTGAGTAGAAGGATTCACGTTAATGTTTTTAGAAGGAGTGATACAAATGTTAGTACCTTAAGTATAACCCAGACACGGATATGTCGGATCTATATCGGAGGACAGTGCAATACAAGATATCTGAAATGTATTGTGTACACATCTTTTAATGTAGAGAACAACAAAAAGCTTGTTATGAAAATCAATGATGTTTTGGCTTTACATTAAAATGATAAAATGACTATTAGGTTTGAATTGTCTCTTAATTTGAGAGAATGTTGTGCCTGATCGACTAAACAGTCAAAGAGCTAGAAACCTGTTTTTATTTCCCTTTTTTATGCATCTAATAAGCATTATATCACAACTCCTATACCTATAGAATAAATTCATTCAAGTACTTCTTTCTGCTCAGATTCATCCAGTAAAAATGTTGTTTTTTAGGATCCATGACGTGTAATTTTCTTTTGTATTGTTTTGCGTGTTGTTGGTGATACAGAGCTTCTTCGAGGGCCAGTCGGCCTCCTGGGACGTGGCCAAGAAGGATCAGAACCGCACCAAGAACCGCTATGGGAACATAATAGCATGTAAGCAATAACGCTTTATTTATGTATGTTCACAACGGAAGTTACAATGTGCTTAACAGGAGGAAGAGAAGGCGAAAGAGGGGGGTAAGAGAGAGAAAATACACACCATACATGTACCTAAAATGCCCTAAAACAAATATTCTCTCTCTCTCTCTCTGCTTTCCTCTCTATCTCACTGTCTCTCTCTTTGTTTTTTATCTCTTTCTGTTTCCTCTCTCCAACACTACTCTTGTGTCTTTCTTTAGATGACCATTCAAGGGTTATTCTCCAGCCCATAGAAGACGACCCCTCCTCCGACTACATCAACGCCAACTACATCGATGTAAGTGGAAACGCATCGAATGCTACTATTGGCTCCCAACGAAACCAACGAAACCACACTCCCTCGCTCGTATGTCAGGCCTCTATACCTTTATTGCGTCTACCAGTCATCCATCGTGCCATTTTACGCATCCAGCCACCCCCGAAAACACATCATACATACAGTGTCAGTGTCTTTCTCCCGTCTCTGTCCATGTGTTCATGTGTGCATCCATTCTGAATGTTATCATAGAATCCTGATACAGACCATTTAAATGACAATTTAGTCCACATGAGTTACATTTAATGAAACAGTAGGTTTTTAGTCATCATTTGGATTTAGTTTGACTCAGTTTTACAGAAATGGGACAACCATATAACGCTAAGAGCGACACAAAGAGAAATGCTATTTCTTCACAATCTGCCTCTGAAGTGAAATAGTTTGACACAAAGTGTGACCGCAGGAAGCCACTAAGAAACATTTGGGTACATAAAACCACAACTTTTCATTTTAACACTTTAGTTTTTATACAGATTTAACAAATGATATTCAACATGTTAACTAGTGAGCTTTGAATGTGTTCGTAGGCAGATTTTGTTACGTTTTGTTATCAATCTTCTAATGTAACTCGACTACAGAGTGAATAAGAATATTTCCTTTGAGTCGCTGCATTCAGCCTTCAGTTCACTCATCTTTTAAGTGGTCCATTCATCTATTTGATCTATCGTTCTGTCTATCCACTCACCGATCACTCCATAACTATACACGCACCTAGTCATGCATTCATCTTTTTCCATCTCCACCTCTCCACTCTGCTTCACCTTTACATCAATCATCTGCATGTAAGTCTGTTAAATTGTACTTTATTTGGAAAAAAAAGTTAATACTGCTTATAACATGCTCTTCTGTATTATCATTACCTTCCATTAAAAAAATATAACATGCATGCTACCACCCACATGAAGCTAGAGTTGGGATGAATAGAGTGGACACTCCCTGGTGTATCCAGCTCAAATGGCATCAGGAAGTGTCTTTTCTATTCACTCTAGTTCTAAGTTTTCAATCATGTTTTTTTTTTTCTTTTTCTGCATGTCCTGTTCAATCTCCCATTATATCAATGCAACTTTTCTTTTTCTGATTGACACTCACTGACATTGTTGTGCTTTCTTTCTTTCTTTCTTTCTTCCACTCGTTCTTTCTGCCTGTGGCTTGGGCTATAGATTTGGCTGTACAGGGATGTAAGTATCACTGTGGATTCTTTCATTCGTGCCCCTCAACCTTTACACGTATACGTCCCTTTATACAGTCGTCATTACATGCATCGAGTTGCGTTGTTCGTACACTTTGAGTTGCTGGGGCCTCTGCTGCATGAAAGATTTCACTCCATCCTGCGTCCTCCCACCTGTCGTCCTTACATCCCACTTTGTGCTGTAAATTTACTTTTTTGTCTTGTTGCAATCAGGAAATCCCAATCAGTGGTTGTCATAGGTTTTTGCACCTGACAGTTTTTGTTTGTTTGTTTGTTTGTTGGTTTCTTCACATGTATAAATATATATATATATATATATATATATATATATATATATATATTTAAAGATACAATATATAATTTGTATGTGAAGGAGAATTGCCGAAAAAAAGAAGCTAGAAAAGCGGGATTCTCCAGTCAGAATATTACAGGAAATAATTGGAGCAATGCAATATACACAATTTGTATGTATCTACCAATAATTTTAGACGTGGTAAAAAACTGAGACATAGTTTAGCATAGAACTAATTCAATAGAATTTTGACGGGGCCTTGATGAGATGACCAATTTTCTAATTCTTGAATACAAATAATATGCAGTGCAACTCAACATTTGACCTAACAATGAACATTACATTCATTATATCATCAAATAACTACTTGTAACTTGACTGTAAACGGCTCCATAATGTTTCTACAGTTATAATCAGTGATGAAATGTAACATTTAATGTTGCGCTGTGGACGCCTCCGACTGTGATAAGAACATTTTGCGATGTGATGCACAAACTTTTTATGGATACTGAGTTTTCGTGTTATGGTGTTTTGTTTTCAGGGCTACCAGAGACCAAGTCACTACATTGCTACTCAGGGTGAGATACTGCAACATGCAAACTTCATAACTACCGTGATACAGGAATTTTTTACAAATCTCACATAGCATTCACACGAAGCACTAAGTACGTGTCTTTTGTGTGTCTATGTTTAGGTCCTGTTCATGAGACGGTGTATGACTTCTGGAGGATGGTGTGGCAGGAACAGTCGGCCTGCATCGTCATGGTAACCAATCTGGTGGAGGTCGGACGGGTGAGTTGCTCCGTTCTTTACGCTGTTGTGCAGTTCGACTTTGCAAGACATTTTATCCGGGCGCCCACAGTTGTTACATAATGTGTCAGTTGCGTTTTGCCTTGAAAAGATTATTCACGTTACACTTTGAAGAAGCTTTAGCACGTACTGTATGCCAGAAAGATATTCCTCAAGCATTTTATTGTGTGATAGTGTTAATGTCACTTGAATTTGTGCAAATGGAAAACATGTAGATCAGCTGTTGCAAAGAAATGAGCATCCCTTCTCTGCTGTCCTACTGTTTTGGTGAAGTGTTAGGGCATTATATTGTATTTCTTTCTATTACTTAAGATGCTATATCTGCCTCTTGATCCAGGTCTTTTGAACGTATTTTGTTATAATCATCACACTGTATTCGATCAAATCTTAAATGTTCTTTCTTTAACAGGTTAAGTGCTACAAGTATTGGCCTGATGATGCAGAGGTGTATGGAGACTTCAAGGTGACGTTTGTGGAGGTTGAACCTCTTGCTGAATATGTGGTTCGCACATTTACACTGGAGAGGGTGAGTGGAATATCTTTAGTTTACAGCTTGCATTATGTCTCTGTGTTGTTTGCATTTATTTTGAGCTAAGCATAATTTACGGTATTACAATATACCTACATTTGTAATGCTTGTATCTAAATAAATAAAATGTTGAGCTTGACTAGCTGAGGGTGTTTGTCTCTTGTGTGAGTTCAGGGAGCTCCACATTAATTAACAGGTTAATAAGTTTGAGTTATATTCAATGAGGGAACATATATAATGACAGGTACCATGAAATGTAACCTAAAGATGTCTTTTGTCTTTACTCAGCGTGGTTTCAACGAGGTGCGGGAAGTCAAGCAGTTCCACTTCACAGGCTGGCCGGATCACGGAGTTCCATATCACGCCACGGGACTACTTTCCTTCATCCGCAGAGTTAAAATCTCCAATCCACCCTCTGCTGGGCCAATTGTGGTCCACTGCAGGTATACAAACAAATTCAGACCTTTATAGGCTCTACCACACATTATTAATATGCACCCTTAGATCTGACATATACATAAATAAATCTGACAACAAATTATTGGCTTTTCGCTCTCAATTTACAGACACAAAGAATGATTTCTCTGTGTGTGTTTCTCTCTGCAGCGCTGGAGCAGGGCGTACAGGCTGTTTCATAGTCATTGACATCATGTTGGACATGGCGGAGAGAGAAGGAGTGGTCGACATCTACAACTGTGTGAAGGCTCTTCGCTCTAGGAGGATCAACATGGTACAGACTGAGGTGACTGCATTACCCATCCTCCATCTGCATCCACATCTTAGGATATACTCAAAGAACCCCGACTGTAAGACTCGGCCATCAGCATGGTGCAGGCTGAAGTGACTACATCTATCCGTCACCCTTTCGTAAACATATCATCTCATTGCATAAACACATACATGCGATTTATCGGTAGGAATTCTTATGGCCTGGACAAAGGTGAAATTCATCTTGTTATTTATTTAAAGCTACTTTGTCAAGGATTTGAAAAGATCTTCCTTTGGCACCACCCAGTGGTAGGATGAAGAATTACACTGTGGCAGACAGCAATGCATCTGGCACCTGAAGTGAAGCACCTCCGTCCCACAATGTTTTAGCGGAAGCTGACGTGACAATTAAATATGCACTACGAACAATCAGACACAAACAGATAATATATCATCCACGATAACAAAGACATTCACAGCCATTCACTAAAACTGCCTTCAATTCACTCTCTGTCTGTTCATTAAATTGAAGCTGCAGTCATTTCCTTGAATGATCCAAAAATACAATTCACTGCGTGGACTGACTCACAAGTGAGGAAAGCCAAAAGTCGACAGTCATCATCGCACCTCATTCATAGCTCCATCTCCCATCAGTCACTCACTCACAATGTCAGCATGCTCACTGATCATTTGGCATCACAGCTGCTTGTGTTATCCATGTGACACGTTGTGGGCGCTTCATTGTTTATCAATGCTTTTATTTAGGAGTGTTGTGATGTGTATGTATGTATTAATATGCTTGTCTCAAATGTTATGTCTTCAGGAACAGTATATATTCATCCATGATGCCATTCTAGAGGCTTGTCTTTGTGGAGAAACAGCCATACCAGTCTGCGAGTTCAAAGCTGCTTTTTATGAGCTGATCCGCATCGACTCGCAGACCAACTCGTCACATCTGAAGGACGAGTTCCAGGTAAACTTAGAATCTGTATCTTCAAACCCTTAAAGTCACACTCCTTCCAAAATCCATCATGTTTGCCTGTAAGAAGTTTGCCGCTTTGTCCGTCAAGAAGAACAGAAGCTGTCCTCTTTGTAATCGAAGTGTCTCAGTGTAATCCTCGTCTCTGCTGTTCATCCGTATGCTTAGTATTTTGTAAACAATCATAGCTCCAACAAAGTTTATGGCAGTTCTTGAGCTCCAGACTGATTGTGCAATATCTAAGCAGTATATATTTAGCCATGTTTCTCCTCCTCCTTCTCATCCTCTCTCAAATTCTCAACCGTGAAATGCAACGTTATCTTTCAGCCCAGAAAAACATCTTTATCAATGCAAATGACCTGAAAGGTGCTCAGTGTCATTCTCTTGGAACCAAAGTTTCCGTCTACATTTAGTGATCACCAAAATGCCTTGTGTGTTAAGTATTTAAAGTATATACATATATTTAAATATACATTTAAATCTGTGAATCCTGAATTGTTTTACGTGCTAACAGTCTTCCACTTCTTTGCTTTTACAGTCGCATTTCTATATTTCTTAATATAGAAATGCGACAACTGACGATTAGTAGAATAGTGTAAAAACAGCAGGAATGTATATCTGTCACTCGCTCACCCAGAATACAAACCAAATCGGGAGCCTCTTGTAAAAACATTGTTCCAAAGTGTTACTCGTGGTCAAAGCCTCCACAGGGTACCTTTTAATGTACCAGCAACAAAACCATTTTTATGGACACTTGTTGTTCTAGCTTGAGTTTAGGATATATTTCCATCTTTGAATCCTAACATTGCACAGGAAGGTGGTGGATTTTAGGGACCTAAAAACTCTGCTCATGCACTAACTTACACATTTTATCTCCCTCTCTTTGTCCAGACGTTAAACTCGGTCACTCCCCAGCCTCAGCCTGAAGACTGCAGCATCGCGTTGTTGCCTAGAAACCAAGATAAGAACCGCTTTATGGATGGCCTTCCTCCTGATAGATGCCTCCCCTTCCTCATTACAATAGACGGAGAAAGCAGCAACTACATCAACGCTGCTCTGATGGATGTAAGTGTAGAACACACTCGCATGCACATACAGTGATGTTGTGTTATTTTCAACACATCAAGCAAGAGTAGTTTGGGACATTAGAAATAGCCTTTTAGATGGAAGTGTTGCTTTTATGCAACGTGAAAATAAAAAAAAAGTATTATGTCTGTTGTCCCAAACTGCATTCATATAATTGTTGAAAATGATACACACTTTTGAGAGGTTGTACACAAATGATGATAAAGAGATACATTCAAGTATTTATGCACATGTATTTATACAGACAACACTCACTCTCACACACACACACAGACTCCCCTCCCTGTTTGTGTGTGATGCTGTGTTTGTGGTTTTAGCAGCAGAAGGCTAGAGACAAATCCAGGTTCTGAAAAAGACCACTAGCTTCTCTGGCCACCACCCAATCTTTAGCAGCCTCATTGTTGCAGGACGTTGTTTACATGGGCAACAGTTGACAACATGTTGCCCATGTACCATGACTTGAAAAACCAAGTCATTAAGTAGGTTGAAATTGAAGGTAAGATGGCAATATCTGGTCATTGTCTGACATAATTACAATTTAATGTTGATTAGCAGGTCTGTTTTTTATAGAAGTTAGACAGTTTAGACAGTTTATAATAATGGTTGAAACACAAACTGTAACATATGCATGGTGTTGCAGGAATCTTGGCTTCTCTCCAACAAAGCTGTTGGAGGACAAAAAATACTGTAATTGCTGTAAAACTTTCCAATTTTAAGTTTATATTTAAAGTTAAGTCACTTACCTTTGGCCTCTCTCTAACCAAGCTCTCAGAGGAGTTCCAGGTAATGGGATTTTACTTCAAATCTCCAATACTGGATTTGTTTCATGGCTTCAGTGTCGTTCTGCCTCCAGGTTCATGTTTAGCAAAGCCATTTACACCCGACCGTAAATCCTAAACCTGACCCCCGACCCTCACATCAGATTCTCCTCATGACTACAAGTCGCCAATGTCATTCACACCTATGTCGCATATTTGGCTGCACATTTTCATTCAGGAAGCGTTGGGCTCAGTTCACTTTCAGTTCAGTCAGTTCATTATGTCAGTAGAAACTCTGTGAGTCTTTTAATCGATTTTCACTTTAGTTTTGTGACAAATTTTACATTAGAGATATTTTTAATGTGAACTTTAACTGAGCATAAGGTAAACTGAACCTTTAAGATTAGGGCTGGGCAATATCGATATTATATAGATATCGTGATATGAGACTGGACATCGTCCTATATTTTGAATATCGTAATATGACATAAGTCTTGTATTTTCCTGGTTTTAAAGGCTCAGTAAAGTGATGTAACTGTTCCATTATTTGGCTTACCCTCTTACTCATTAGTCTGTAGTCAACCCTACAATATTGTCTGGATATTGAGGTATTTAGTCAAAAATATCATCTCTATATCGCCCAGCCCTACATCAGTAGCTGCACTGTACGTAGTGTATTTGTATTTACACTGCATGCTCCTCACCCTCACATTTGATAGGCCCCTTGCATGACCATGTGACCAAACATCAACCGTGTTGCTTGCTGTCCCACAAATTGCTCCCATCACTGTTTGTGTTTTGGTGTGTGTGTACAGTATGTGTGAGAGAGAGACAGATATTTAGGTAACAAAGCAGAGATGTTAAGGATGTAAAACTTACTGCTTCATACTTTTGGATTTCAAAAGTTTGTGGAGGAAGTGACACCAGCGTGTGTGTGAAACAGCTGACATTATTTCTGTTGTCTGTTTCCCGCAGAGCTACAGACAGCCTGCTGCGTTCATCGTTACCCAGCATCCTTTGCCTAACACTGTCAAAGACTTTTGGCGTCTGGTTTACGACTATGGATGTACCAGTTTGGTGATGCTGAATGAGATCGACCTGGCTCAGGTAATTAGTATCTTAACTGTCAATGTTTCTCAGATATCTTAGATGTATAAAGCTTTCACCCAACAACATAACATAACTTTTAATAACTGTATTATACTGTAAACACACAGGCACTTTGATATATCTAACAGTCATAAGCAAGAGTAATCAACAGAAGAGGGGCAACATAGAGTTACACACATAAAACAGAATACAGGCATCACCCTTTAATATGGCTAAATTTATTGTATGTTTTAATGTTTTACACTCTGCTATTCCAAAGTAAAAACTCACACTGGAATGATTTCTATGGTCAGCTGTATCAAATAAAGATCTAATTAAATTCCTTTCCGTGACCACAGAGGAACCTTTATAAAGCTGAAGATAATCCTGTCTTGTGGTTTCTGCAAATGTAAAGGCTAAAAAAGGCTAATATTGGCTTAAAAATTCAGTCTGACCTTTACACCAACGTCAGCATATATGAACACAATTTCACTGTCTGCAAGGCTAGAAAATCGGCTAACCTAACTTTCCTACAGTCCTCTAATTAGTAAGTATTTACCCGGTAAATATATGGTAAATAGTAATATATCATTGAGTTGCTACCACTGATAAATAAGTCGGTAAATCCAGAGAAACTACAGCTGGAATATTGTTGTTTTTTCGAATGTTGCTCTGCTAGTTATTGCTTCTCTGAGTCTTTGTTAAAGAGCATTGTTCTTTGCATACCCCGCATCTGAACGCTGTCACTGTTTGTGCTCAGGGTTGTCCTCAGTACTGGCCAGAGGAGGGCATGCTGCGCTACGGTCCGGTCCAGGTGGAATGCATGTCCTGCTCGATGGACTGCGATGTTATCAGTAGACTCTTCAGAGTCTGCAACCTCACCAGGGTTAGTAGATTTATATTGTGCTCTCATGTTTCTGTGATTCCCTTTAAGCCCACTTCTGCTTCAGGATGTGATTGAAAAAGTCAAAGTGAAATAGTGTTAACTCGTCTCGATAACAGAATCCATTCCTCTAAATGTGTGTTGTTTGGTCTTTCAGCCCCAGGAAGGCTACCTGATGGTTCGTCAGTTCCAGTACCTGGGGTGGGCGGGACACAGAGAAGTGCCCGCCTCCAAGCGCTCCTTCCTCAAACTGATCCTGCAGGTCGACCAGTGGCAGCGTGAGGGAGAGGAGGGGGAGGGAAGAACCATCGTGCACTGCCTGTGAGTTCACACCAAGAATTCAGAGTCTCGTACACTTTATATTTTTATTCAGCATGCGTGTGTCTGTGCAAAGCAATCAGCAGCTCCGTAAGGAACAATAGAGTATGATGTTTACTCAAAGAAACAATTCAAAATGATTAGTTATTTTGTTCTAATGAAGAACATTGCTACATTTGCCAAACATGTTTGTTCACACTGTATCTAGCAGTGACCTAATAAGGGTTATTTAATAACAGTTATCTCGCCACCATTTGGTGATTATTAAAGAAAGTGTTCATGACTCATGAAACTCATGACTCCGATGATGCAGTAAATTCACTGACGCTCTGGATGATTTGTTATCTGTGTGCCAAAATCAGTGCCATGAACACCGAGAGGTGGCAAAACTACAAATGAAATATTAAATTGAACATTTTGTCACTTATGACTTATTGTCTGTGGGTTTACAGAAATGGAGGTGGGCGCAGTGGAGTCTTCTGTGCCAGCAGCATTGTGTGTGAGATGGCCAAGAGACAGAGCGTAGTCGATGTCTTCCACGCCGTGAAGACCTTGAGGAACAGCAAACCCAACATGGTGGATACTCCGGTGAGTTAACGAGAAGGAGAGGCTGCGGTCGAGTAGTAAAAAAAAAGAAGAAAGAAAGGTTTACTTTTCCAAACCACTTTTCCTTGACCTCAATGGAAAACATCACAAGGTCAAGGAAAGATGTGAAGGAGAGTTCATTAGGACTTAGGAAAGACAACCACGGTGCGACAGAGAATCCGACTGCACTTACACTAGTCTCTGTAATCATGATGTGAGTGTAAAGCAACTTTGTTTAAAAGACATAAAAAACGAGTACAGTGACAAACTCAATGCTCAAGAAAGGATTCCTCCCAAACTGAATCACACCTCAGAAGGACGTGAACAAATAAACAGTGACGTGAATGGTGCGTCGCTTTAAATGTTGCTGCCGCAAAGAATTGTGGGACGTCATCGTCTCCTTTCCTTTGGTAAAGGATGGTCCAGTTGACCTTATGCTAAAGGAGATAAGGAAGGAAGCACTGAAGCACCTTTCCTTAGCGTTAAGAGAATTTAAAGCCACTTTAAATAGTTCTGGGTCATTTCATTCATTAAGAGTTACGGAGGACGACAAAAACCTTCACGTTTGGTTTGGTTTTATAAAAATACAACACATCAGACATGGTCAGAGGTCGACCTAAAACATGAACATGTTGCACCCAGATATTAAGTCCAGCTGTCTGTCTGTGTTTGTCTGCAGGAGCAGTACCGGTTCTGCTACGACCTGTCACTGGAGTTCATCGAGTCCTCCTAAACAAAGGAGAGAAGAAGAAGAAGAAGAGGAGGAGGAGGAGGAGGAGGAGGAGGTGAAGAACATCTTTTCACTTCCCGTGTGTTTAAATCCTTTGCTTTCGCTTGGTCCCGACTCCCCTCTGTGGTGGCCGTTCTGTAGCACCCATTTTGCGTCCCCACAAATGGAAGACGCGAGATCGGCTCCTTGTACAGTGTTGTAAAGTATCCGAAACAAAGGGAAACATTCAGACGTTTAACAGAAGGAGCTGCTGGGAGTGCAACAGAGGGGGAGATGTTACTCCTTTTACTCCTTTATGCTTATTGTACAGCTTTTTGAGTGCCAGCGGGCCCCTGTATGTTTTGGGCCCCATTTAAATGTTTAGCCTCTCACCACAGCCCCCCTCCCATGGACTCGATGCCTCATGCTGTTTCAGCTGCAGTACTAAACCTGCACTGTAGATGTCTCCCGCTCCCCTTGTAAGCTGCAACCACAGTGTTTGAAAAACTGCGAGTTTTCAGTGGCCCCACATTCCTGCTCTCATGCTAATTTCTGAGTAACTTAACAGTGTTGGGCATCTTATCATGGTGATGTTTGAATATTTGCAGCCAGTACTTTTGTATTAGAACAAGAAACCTAAAGTTACAGCCTGGCCAAAATCTGTAAATGCTTCTGTTTTCTACTCCATACATCAGCAGCATCTTCATGTTGTTTTTCTGAGTCAGGACATTATTATGTATTTAAGTACATAATAGCCACTTTAAACCCATTTTCCATTGGTTACATACCGTAGATTATCAGATAACAGAATACATAGACAGAGAAAATACCCTAAATGTCAATGTAAGCTTGCTAATTAGATGATGTAGCGTCTTACGAACAAGACTGACAATGAAACAAAAACGGAAAGTTCACACTGGGAGTATTACGCTTTTAGATTTTGTTTTGTTTTTTCGTTTTTTACGATATCATGAAGTGGCAACTTGAAAATGTTACATGTAGGATTTATGCTAAAATGTATACGTTCAAAAAAAAAAAAAAGTGTGATATGTGTCATTGTTTATGTTTTCTGCAATCAGTGCAGAGTTGATTTGTTGCATCAATAATTGATCTACCGGAATTCTTCTTTAAACCCTAAATTGTAAAAAAAAAATTAAAATGTGAGATTTTTTTCAGCCATGTGACATAAACATAATCATGTTTGTTTCAGGGCTGGGCCCAAGGCACTTTCAATTCAACCAATTCACAAATGGGATTTTTTTTTTATTTCAAAACTCTTAGTATGGAGAGATTTTGGGTACGAAGTAATCGGCTTACTCTTAGAAAACACTGAGAATAAATGCTCTTTCATGAAGCGTTGAATTACAGTTTCCATTTATGATTTGAATGGAATTGGAAGTGAACTGAACCCGGGCCTCATTTGTTTTGTGCACTGGTGGCCAACACTTTTTATTATTATTTTGTAGCTGATGTTTATTCATAAGCCAAAGACTTTGTGTAAATATGTCTATATGGATAAAGCACATTGTTTGTATTTATTGTTTGTTTACTTGCATTGCTTGTAAGAACAATCATTCTTCATTCCACGTTTACTCTACCGCCAGCGTTTCTTAAACTGTGGGCCGGGACGCAAAATGGGCTGCGAGTCTGTTTCCTCTGGAGTATTGAGAGTGTCAGTATGACATGAGCCCATAATGGGTCCTGAGGTCAGAGGCTGCATCTGCTCAATTTGGGTCCAGGAAGAGAAGTTTAAGAACCCCTGATCGAGCTGTATATTAAAGCATTAGAAGTAGTTTTTCAGTATTTAGGTGGAATTCAGTAGTATTGTCTTGTTTTCACTTAATGAAACTGTGTGATGTTACCGTGGTTTATTTGTGTAAAAGCCCATTGCTCTGTTTGTGGTCAGTAGAACATCAGTGCATTTAAATGCACAGAGTATTTTGGATAATAGCTCCTATCCCTCTTAACGTCTTAGTCGGGATAAGCTGTTTATCTTCATCCTCACATCCTGCTCACCATTATCCCTGAATACACACGGACTCAGTGATGCAAACAGGCTTAGTGAGTGAAACATGCAGGACTGTGAGACAAAAACATGTATTGTGCCTAATCATTTGAATTTCCTTGTTGATACAAGCATTTTAACATCTTAGATCGCAACCGGGGCTTTGTCGAACGCATTCTCACGGACGATCGATGTTTTGAATACCTTTTGGACCATGATTCAATGTGTTTTATTCATCAGAATGCTTCACGAGATCTTGTCCTTACAGTCTTACTGAGTGCCAGACGTGTTTCTGTTGTGCTCAAACTGATTCAGAAAAAAAACTAAACTTTATTGTATATAAAATGTCAGAGGTTCCACTTGGTTGGAACAAGAGTAGCCCGGGTCTACTGTTACGGATGTTATTGTAAATAGGCTCTCATGAGTACTCTAAAAGGCTCCATTGTTGGATGAACAGTAGAGATGATGGATGCAATGTCAGAACATCAGTTCTGTTGTAGATATGAAGTCAGAGATTGTACTCCTGTAGGACTCCACTTCAAATTTTGACAGATATTGTTTAAATAAGCATTAGAGTGTCCACTGAATACAGAAGTTTATTCTGCTGGTGGAACATCAATTTTCAGGTTTTCTTCCTGCAGCTGTCTGGTCTGACCCAAAGCCAAAACACTCCGCTAATACAGTGAGTTTACCAGTCAGACCAAAGTGATGGCCATCTCTACGGCATGCAGAGGCAGAAAAGAACGACAAGTCTATCAGCAGAAACTAAATACAGTAAATCAACCTTCCTAAACACACACCTGAGGGGAAAACTACGGAGAAAATCCTGTTAAGATGCCCATAATTCTAAGTAACGGCCCTGAAGAGTGAAGCAGGTGTCTGGATGAGAGGCCAGTCTGAGGAATTGATATTCATGGTTCATAATTATTCTTGTCTGTAATGTTTGGCTTCTTTGCTGTAATAAAGACCACTTCTTTAAATAAAACCTGTGTGGATTGTTCTGTTATGTTAGGTCTGATATCTAGCTGGTAAAACAACCGGATGATATTCGCCCTCTTCTGAAGTCTGGCGCTGCACAAACTGGGGCAAAAATATACTGAGCCACATTGATAAAGCAGGAAAATAATGTAATGATATAAATTGTTGAAAGCATTTCAAAACCTTGCA
>CALSCE010010644.1:5387821-5470321 GCA_943593645.1 Bovichtus variegatus
TATATCTAACAATTCAAAATAGTTTTAAGCTAACCACAAACCTTTTTAAAATTTTTCTCATGTCACATTGCAAAACCCATAAGAGGCCTTCTGTTATTTCTACCCACAGCCACAACACATTACATTTCTCCACCAAAGGCAAACAAAAGTGTGACTTCTCTCTCCCCTCATAAAACATTGAAACATAAAGAACAGCACAGATATTGACGCATTTATCCTCCCAGTTATACAGTAGCACGCAGTTCCCCAAAAATACGCAAATGTGGAAAACCTCTGCCTGTCGGTTGTGATCGTGTGTCCAAGAATTGGTGCAGAGACGAGCTGTGGTGTAAAATAGTACAGCTGCCCTTCAGAGGAAATGTAGACTGATTCACATCGACACCATTAATCAGTAGATAGACACTGAGGTCACAACTAAAAATAAAGAACTCATGAAAATCAACCTAAGTTACATAAAATAACATACAGAAATCAGGAATCACAAAATGTTACATCTACATTGCCTTTTAAAAAGTTCTCATTTAACATGACTTGAGCAAATATTCACCTTTTCAAAGGAATAACTTGATATTTTGGGTAACACTCTTATTCGCTTTCTTGGAGACATGAAAAGACTAATATCTCGCGCCTGCGATAAATATGAAGCTACAACCAGGAGCTGCTTAGCTTAGCTTAGCATATAGACTGGAAACAGGGGGGAAAGCTAGCGCGGTAACAAAATGTGCCTACCAGCGTCTCTAATACTCCCTGATTAACATGTTGTATCTGGTTTTATGGTTCTTTACAATTATACATTTCCAATAAAGAATTTCAGTTTTTTACTGGTCTATTTTACGATGGGAAATAAACCAGTAAATAACCCAGTAAAACCACAGATCATCATTTCAGATGATTTTTGTGTGGTTTGAACAAACCAGATATAATGAGTGAATTAGTGAGCTTCAGAGTTGCTATTTTGTTACTTTTGGACAGAGCCTCCCCATGTTCCTTATGCTAAGCTAAGCTATTCAGCTGCTGCCTGTAACTTCATTTGAAACGGAAAAATATGAGTGGTACTTATCTCACTCTCGCCAAGAAAGCGAATATGCATATTTCCCAAAATGTCAAAGTTTTTTTTTTTTTTTTTTAAGTGACAACCACCTAAACAGTATTATAACAGCCCTCAGATTTAGTCCAAAGATCAGGATGAAAAGCCAAACTAAATATTTAAATTAGGCTTATTGCTTGAGGAGCAGAAACACTCTCATACAGCCAAGTATTAAATGCAAGCGTGACATCAAATAATGGTCCATAAGTACTCACTTGACTGCTGTTTGGCTTGTGACAACAGGCAAAACTCTGATCTAATGTCGTCGAAAGTCACATGAGTTATGAGGAGAGAGAGCAAGCAATAGAAAGACATCTTTGCAGTGCAACTGTATCAGAAACAAGGAGAAAAGCTTTCGATGAAAATTGAATGGAGTCTGTAAAGACGCCCTCATGATGCGTATAAGGAAAGGGGTCTGTCTCGAGGATATAATATGACACTGCCGTTGTAGTGTGTGTGTGTGTGTGTGTGTGTGTGTGTATTTGATGCTTTTGGTGTGTGCTGATTGTCAGAATAAACTAAAAAGAAAACGCAAATTTAGGAAAAGTACAAGGAGAGAAGTTGGTTGATTCAGCACCTGTTCAGACTTCTCTGAGGTTTATCGTGAGGAAAACTATTAAACGATGTTAGTCTAAAGTACGGCGCCGTGTACCGTGCTGTACAAAGCGGAAACGGATGTCTTGAGTAGTGACTCCACAAGGAAAAGTGACCCTGCCTAAAGGAACTCTTAACTTCTCACATTCATGCGAATACATTTCTGAAAGTTAGTGATCATGGACAGGGTTGAGTACTGGATGACAATGGCGGCACACGTTTTTGCTCCTGTAGTGTAAAGCACGATAGACGCTGTGCTTTCAGTGCTCTGTAAATAAAAGGTGATCTGCACCGGGGACTGCAAGCTCTGCCGCCCCACAGAAGTACCGCTGCATAGTACACAGGCATGACGAAGTGTTCCTGTGGAGATTACAACTACTCCTACTATACCATGTTCGCTAAAACACTTAATAACCGTGAGGTAAATAGCTGTAGGTGAGCCCGCCTGTCATTGTATGAAAACACTATTGCACTTTTTGGCTGGTCAAGTTTTGTCAGTCTCCAGATTCTGTAGATGTAGATGCCAAAAAGGCAAAAAAAAAAAAAAAAAAAAAAAAAACATCACAAGATTACAATATCACAGCTAGGAGGAGAAAAAAAAAACCCTTTTTTAAGGAAATGATTTGCTCCGAGATGTTTACGCCGCCATTTCCACTCTCAAAAATCCACAGATTTCCTACAGTTCACTTTGTTTTTAATGAAGCTGTCATAACACATAAATTCAATTTTAAAAATGTTAACCGAATCATGGTGAATCGTAGCAGAACATCTATGGGACTCAAAAGTTAGCAAATCCTCCTCTTTGATATCCTCCACACCGTATTGTGCTGTAGTTTATTACAGTAGGACGTTTGGATTCGTCAAATATACATGTAAATCAGTTTTTCTGCAGCCCAGTTTCCAGCCCTTTGTATTGGTATTACGGACAAACCTGCGCTCTAAGAGGTGTTGAAATCCTTTCACATATCTCAACCCAAAACATTCACTCACAGAGTCCTATGAGAATCAAACTGTAAGGCACCTGAGGATTTGTCATGTACATAATTGCCAAACTCCTAAGCCCCTCATAGCATGGTGGGTAAAAATATGTGACACAGACTCGAAACAAAACAAATCTTCAGCTCTTCATCAGAGATGGCGCGCTAATGTCGAGTAATCCCAAAGTATACAACCACGATCGTACGATAGCCCTGCTTAATACCACAAAAAACGCGCCATTGTGTGTATTTCACGTCACACATACTATAACAGTGGACATCACTCGCAGCAGCTCGTGTCCCTGTGACTTTTGAGGACATCTTTGTGTCTGATGTCAGTCTTACTGACACGTGATTGGTGCAAAAGTGACATCATTTTTCATCCCAGCGAGTGACGGTGAGGTTGTGAGTCTGCTTCCTCCTCCCCCTCCCCCCCCCCCCCCCCCACCTTATGTGCCAAACCAACCTCATCACCTACCACTAGCACTTTATAGATTTTACTCATGTTACTGCTTTGAAAGGGAAATCGATTCAAACAACCTGTGAAGGAAATTGCTAGCAGCCAAAAAAAAACTACAAAAAAGCTCTGTTTTTGAAAAGTTTTAAAGGAAAGCCCGTATTGATGACAATGACTACCAGATCATTAAGCACTACACATGATGGAATCACAGTATGCAGTCTGTGGGAAGTAGACTTGATTTGCATGACTTTCAGTCAGGTGGAAGAGCAGTTGGATTGTTAAAGTAGCCCATCAACCGTTGTCAGAATCCAGAGAAGCTGTTGTTCGTCCCTCTGGGGGCGAGACCAGTGAAATAAATGAGGACTTTAATACTTTAAACAGTATTCTCCATCTATCCAAACGATGGGTGAAGATGCTGATATTAATGGACTTGCAAGGGAGGAGGAAGATAGCGTGATGCTTGTTCTTGAGTATTGAACAGTGAGAACCAAGAATATGTTAAGTTGACTACATCTGCCTCTTGGCTCCCACAGTGCTCACACCTTTGGATCGCACTGCTGTATATCAGTGCTTAGTGACGCCAGCCCGCTCTGAATTACTCTTATTTTGTTTAGCTGCATTAGATTTACATATATATATAGAAAAATATGTTATTCAGTCCTCTCTCTGCTTTCCACATAAATAAAAAGTGTTATTTTTTTTAAATTTGCCGTAAGTAAAGTAATAAAGTTGTTCCCAGTTGGATTCATGGGAAGAACATTTTTTCCCCCCCAAAAGTGTGACTAGTTGACCGCGAAGGACAAAAGAAGGTTAGTCGGTAAAATCGACGTATTAGGAAAAAGTACAGAATGTGTTACTTCCTTTTGAAAGATGTGCTGGGGAATATATATGGGGGAAATAATTAAAGGAAATAAACTTATAAAGTGTCACATCTTCGCATGAGAAACACCAGGACAGGTGACACTGTGCTCCGGCATCCTTGGTGCACTCCTCTTGACACATTTTAAAAGGACGGAAATACACTGAAGTGCTGAAACATAAAACATTCAAGCACTGCAATTCACAGAAGATGAATTACAAGCCTGTTTTTCGGATTGAATTTGAAGAGGAAAAGGCTTAATAAGCTGAGACCACTTCAAATAATTTAGCTTCCTGACTAAAGAGGCTTATTAAATGGAATCAGCCACAATCAGTTTGATCCTTCTTCTCTGAAATATAATATGAATGGTGTGTTAATGTTGGAGGTAAAGCCCCTTACTGGAAAAAGATACTGTGTTTTTAAGTAAATTAAGTAAAATTCATTGAACTGAAAAGTAAGCCCTTGCCATCTTATCACTATCTGTTATTATATAATCAAGCAAAGTATTCTTCCCTTAAATTCATAGTCCTTTTGTCCATAATGGGGCACAGTATATGTACACTAAAGAGCTTTACAGTTAAATAAACTAAATTACGCAACTATAATTTGGTTAGAATAATGTGAGTTACAGCTGGAACTGGAATAAATCAGGAAATATGATTCACGTGGCCAATTATTTTATCTGTAATTTAATTGTGAAGTACAAGGACTTGTAAATGCTCAATATTTTAAATACATTTCTTGTATTATTTCTTGGACCCTGTATGAATTGGACTAACTAGGACTCTAGTTAATCTATTTTTGTTTGTGTGTGAGCGCTTTTGTTTCAGTAATGTTACACACACGAGTACTTCCTGTGAAATTTCATTCATTTTCTGTCCCGTTTTTTTTTTTTTAATATCTAGTCTTGAAACCAACCAACCCAATGAATTAGAGAAACTGAATTGAGTTTAATAACAATTAAAGAAAACCTTTGGGAGTGACCTTTCTCATGTCCAATTCAGTTGGATTTTCAACAGCTGCTCATCTCCTGGGAAGTTTTTTTTTTTTTTTTTTTTTTTTTTTTTTTTTGCATCTTTTATAGGCTCTACATTCATGAGTGTTTTGGTTAAGGCCGTCTGGTAAGGTAAGGGTTTCAGAATTAGCACTGATGTACACATGTCACAAAGTAACAGCTGCAATGCCAGCCTCGACGCAAAGCCAAAATAAAGCCCATCATAACCCCGACACATACGACTCACTGCCTCACACCCCGACTGAGTGCTATTCTAATTACAATAACGTGGGAAACATTAAACACTGTACAGCAGCATAATCCTAGTGGCCCTATATCGACATTTGTTTTTAAGTAGATGGGGTTAGATTGGCAGATGTGGATGAATGGGCATGTGCTGAGACATTGTTTCTGTGGTATAAAATATGAACAGGTACAATGCAGTATGTTCAGCCAGCAATAGCCGAATGCCCTTGGCTCAGGGTGGGCATATTCGATTTTACTTTAAGGTTGGTGGAATGTCAAAGCCTGTAGTCTCTCCCATCTGGTAAATAAATAAAACTGACCTCTTTGCATGTTTAGAAAGGAAGTTAAACCATAAAACCTTCTCCTCATTTACATCACTGAGGGCAAGAGCATTGCAAAGATGATCTCCTCTAAAGTCACAATCTACCACAAGTCACCGGAGAGACGACGGGCACCATATTAATAAATCTCTGTTTAAAAAGTCCTTGAGTGTGTGTGTGCGTGCACATAGGACTGGGTAAAGGACAACAGTTTTAGAGTAAAAAGCAGCACCATTTACTATAGTAACTGAATATTGTTAAAGTGTCATTTGCACCTGTCTTTCCTAGACTACATGAGCAGATCAAAATGACAACAGAAGTGTTTTCATTATGCCCCTCTTGGAGCAAAAGGTTGGATGCATTGGTTATGAGATATGGTTTCTGTGAGCTGAGAAACAAATCAGCAAGACAAACGAACTGTCAAATCAACCCACAACTGTTTCAACTGTAAATACTAAATGTATACTGTAGATTGTGATGTCGGTCATATGATAGATACTGTAAGTATAATTAAAAGTGTTAGAATCACAATATTGTAATTACGAGAGGCCTGAATGCCATCAGAAAGAAATGAAAAAAAAAAAAAGAAAACACAAGGTGCAGTTTATATGACATATAGAGTAACATGAAATTCTGTAGTAAATTTTCCATATCTGTCCTTGCAATTCAACTGCAACAATATCACATGAGCTTCATAAACTACATTTCCCTTGGAAATACAAACATGAATATTATAAGGTGCAAAATGCATTGTTTGATACAGTCACCTCTTCCAGGCTGCGCAAAACTGTCTTTTGTTAATAATTCATATTTGTTCTGCAATGGAAATGTATCCAGCAGCTATTAACGTACATAGCTTAGAAATGTATAGTCTTAAGAGGGGATGGTATTATATGAATGGAAATGTATAAATTATGAAATGATGCCTTATTTTGAGATCTCATTCAGCAACAGCGGTCAGCAGCTGCATCATGCCTGCTTAAAGATGGAGAGATGATAAAGTTGTGCAGCACCTCAGACACACTGTCAAACATATTTTTAACACCGCTCTATTTTGACTTTTCAACTATAAACTGGCAGGAAATTGATCAACTAAGGTACCAGGTTGTAGCCACCTCCTTAGAAAAGGCCGTGTGAAGTCTGAACCTCATCAAAAATACTTGCGTATGTATTCTTTTCAGCAGTTTCGACAATAATCTGCATGTTTGAAAGGCTTTTTCGCCTTACTAAAAATACACCACTGTGGGAAACGTCCATCTCTGCTGCCGCTGGTCCTTCACACAGGGAGTTTAGCCCAAGACCATTGTTGCTGGTGAGAAACTCAAGAAAAGTTGCACTTAGTGTTTCCCTTTGAATGTGGAAAGTACAGCATTACCCTTACTCAAAGCAGGGCAACAATGACGAAGACTGGAGTTTTACCGATGATGATAAATAATGAATTAATGTTGCTGAAATAAATACCAGGTGAAATGTTTATTCTGGGGGTATAGCAGCTCATTCTCGTGGTGCAGAACCTGTGGCAAAGAGTCCCTTGTAGGTTTAAAGCTACACTAGGCAACTTCACATATTAGTGGCTCATGTTTACCGATCCAGCTGGCCTGAGATCAGTTTAAACCGAAGAATACCAAAAGGGCAAGAGGCAAAAAACGCTGGTGTGTCCAATTTTCTCAGTTTTGAGCTTCGTCTTGAATGTTTTATTTATTACTTTCCGTGGGAAAACGACCATCCACACTCAGGGAAGATGGGGCGTTCTTCTCCTATGGCAGTGCCACATTGTCATTTAATCTGATTTAAAGAAAAGAAGAAGAAAAAAAAGGATGCATTTACAACTGAAACCTTGCCTAGTGTAGCTTCAGCAGGGACAGCCCAGAGAATGGCGACGGATGATGTAAAAAGTGGACGAGCGGTGACAGATGGTGACAGCAGGCTGGAGGTGACGCCACGAGCTGGTGTTGGGTGGAAGTGGACAAGAGGAGCTAAGGGTGAATCCGTGGACCTCAAAGCCGTGTCTGGGCTTCAGGGATGTAGATCTCGATGCTGTCCGCCCTCTCTGTGGCTGAGTTCTGTCTGAAAGAAGCTGCTCGTTTGGCAGCCATGAGGCGTCTGCGGGCTTCCTGTCGCTGGCGGTCCTGAAGGTCCAGAGAGCGCTCTCGCATAATGCTGCCACGGCCCTTGGATGGCCGCTTTGCCAGAGGTGGTGGCCACTTCCGCTCCTTGGGATACAGAATGACATGATTAAACAAGGCAAACAATAGCAAGGCTTATTATTATTATTATTGTTATTATTATTACAGCAATGTATCCGACAGCACAAGTTGATTCACAGGGGAGGAAATAAAAACGGTGAATCCCATTCGATGGCTTACAGCTCAAACAATTGTTCGGAGTAATGTGTGCCACTTAGTCTAAATTAAACACCAATTTAATTTAAAAGCACTACTCAATATAATCAGCCATCTTGGATAACTGATCTGCTATGAAGTGGAAGTGAATTGTCTGCAGAAGACACTTCCTTTAGGGACACATAATAAAAGTGACAACAGCAATATTCTTTTCATTCTAGTGAGGACATTTTAATATTGTTTTATTTAGTTTAAACATTGTATATTATCTCATTATGGAAAAACGACAGAGGCTATTTGTTCAGCTCTGTACGAGAACTCCTAATTAAGTGTAAAACATGAGGGGGGAAAAAGCAATGAAAGGCTTAATGTCTTAAAAAACATCCTGCAGAAAATGTCACATGTTGAATCAGTGCAGATAAATGAAACGCTAATAGGAGCTGTGTTCACTATGGAGCGCACAGCTTTGGATACATTTGGCTTTAAGCCTTAAACTCTTGGTGTCTGGGGTGCGTGTGTGTGTCACGGACGGACCGAGGACACTTTGCTTCATCTTTGGCATCACAGCATGTTGTGCCACGGATCATGTAGAAATAAAAAATGGCTAAAATATATTTCCACCAGCGGCAGAGGCATCAATATAAGAATTCATCCGTCATCAAACAAAAGGCATCTAGAAGCACCACAGAAACTATCAGCTTATTACATAGCCAGAACATTACACTTTGCAAAGAGTGTTTGCAACATTTACCTGCATGACTTGCAAATCTGAACACACTAATATACAAAAAAAGTTTTGAATGTAAGGCAAGCTTTTGTAATTGCTTGGCAAGCTGGTGTTAGTGTAAAACTGTGAAGGAGAGGAGCCCGATACAGAGCATCTGTGTCACTGTTTGGGCTCAGCTTCATGGAGCTTGCAATGTGCCTATCAGCTGCTGGAGGTAAATAACTCCCGTACAACTGCAACTGTAGCATGAAGATAATTATCTAAGTGCCCTGAAGGAGCTTGTCTATCTCTAAAACCACATTACCATCTAAATGGGCTTCGTACAAACGCAGCTCCCTCATCTACGAGCAGTGTGCTTTTATTTCAGCTGGTGGGTATCGGCGATTTAACTGGATGGTTTGATATTCTTAAGGTTTTATGTTTTGTCATTTTTCATTTTTTTTACAGTGACATACTTTGAAAGGAAGTTTTTTAAAAATACTGTCAAAAATGTGCAGTGTAAAGAATACGTATCGTTTCAAACTTTCAACTATTTACTCATTCCAACATAATATGTGGCATTAGCACAAATAGCCACTGCTGTGTGTCTGCAGTGTAAGAATCAGAGGCAAAGCTTAGTGTGTGTTCAGACGTGTTTTACCACTGCACAGGGCCCAGTTTTCTGTTAGTCTGTTAACAGGACATCTCAAAATCATACTTTGTCAGTTACGATAACAATGGATGTGAAACATAAATGTGGACAATATGGATCTAGTGCCAAATTGTTCTAGAGACACAACTGATATATATATATATATTTTATATATAAAAAAAGCTTCTAGCTGTTGAAGCTGAACTGATGTTGCCTCCTAACACTGTCCCTGCAGTGTTATGATAAGAATGATTAACCCCCTGCTGGTCACAGACCTAAAGAGGAAGGAAAATGTTGCTACTGTAGTTTTCTCAAGTTCATCTGCAGCCCATTAGGACTAAATATTATGAGTGTGGATCCTTCTTTACCTTCTTCTCTGGGATCTCCACCAGCTGCCACTGGTTGCTCTTGATCTGCTGCAGCTCATCAAACTTGGCAGTGACGTCATCGATGGAAAGCTGCAAGAGGTCCCAGAATCCAGCCAGGTCCTGAGATGTGGGTCTGGGCATGGCACTGGGGTCCTGAAGAGACAGTGCAGCATGTAGTCGGGTCTTTTTTTTAACTCTAATTTAATAATTTCCCATTTTAGTTATGTTCAGGATAACTGGAAATTAAATTACAAATGTAATCAAATTTTCTCCCCACTTAAAAAAAAAAATGCTTTCAGATTCAAGGCATGTTCTTTGTTTTGTTTTATTTATACAGCATGGAAAAAATGAGTTGCTATTTTCAACAAATTACATGTATGGACCAAATGAGTTAATAAATAAAAAGTAACAAATACATTTATTTACTATATCACCTGTATCATGCTAAACTCTAAAAGATAACAATTTTCTAATTACTTGGAAAGGAAAAAATATTTCACCACATTGACCAAATCTATGTTACTTTAAACTACAACTTACTTTCAGCCACCTCACCATCCCCACCACTGTGTGGCAGTACAACACCAACATTGGTTCATAACATTAACTGCCTTTTTATTGCATCTTTTTATATATATATATATATATATATATAGAAGCACAGACGGTCAATTGAGTGCTGTAGCAACAACCGTTTTTAATAATCATTAAAGCTAATTTCTATGGTCCTATGCAGTGAGGGCAGAATGCATAGGGGAGGAAATGCAATTTATTTGCCCTGTTTCTGTACCTTCAGCCAGTATGCACACATTACTGTCAGCACAGGTGTTTTTGTAGAATTTTAAAAACATAAATACTGTTTTACTGTCATTTTGCAAAATTATCCCTGTTATGTACAATTAGAATCACACAAATCTTGCTGCATTTCTGTGGTGCATTGCTGTTCGTGAGGCATATTGTACCCAGTTGGCTGCAAACCACAACACACCACACTCAACTCATCTGGCAGCCAGATACAGACTCATTACCACAGACGGCAAGCACAGAATTTGTGTGATCTCATACCAAGAAAAGGTCTGTCGAGTCAAACTTCAAAGCACGTTTGGAGCATTTTATCGACACACCATGCAGTTCCCCCTCCGTCCAGAAGGGAAACAGAGTCATTCTCTCATTCAGACACGTCTGAAAGCTCAGGGCAATCTAAGGCTTGTCACTACCAATGTTAGACTTAATTCATCATCCCATTATCTACGGTGAGAGAGGGAGAGAGCGGCCCAAAACCATCCAAAAGAGAGCAACACGCCGAGTTAAGGCACACGCACGAAAAAGTGAGAGAGCGGCCAGATTTCAACCACCTCAACAAGGTTTTGCATTTCATTCAAAAAAAAATGAGCTTTGCTTTAGCAAGGTGTGATTAAGTACCTGCCTGTCTTTTCCACCGTCTCTGTCTACTGTATCTACAGAAACATTCCCACTTATGACACTATCATCCTCTGATATATGCTGACTCTGTGGATAGTTAGCATTAGAAAAGGTGTGAGTTTCCAGTCGACGTGACATGAGGGCTAAACAGTGAGACAGTGAGGCAGTCCATTATTCAAACTCTGGAGTCCCATTCAAACTGCTGCCTCCGTGCACTAATGGATAGCCTCAACACAGGCGCTGCTTCCTATTGGAATTCCCCTTTCCTTTACTGCGGGGTCAATAGCGACAGAGGGACTGCTTCACTATTGATCTCTGTGGTCTATTTCTGGAAGGTGAACAAATGCAGCGTCAGGCCGAACACTTTCTCGGAGCTCTGAGAAAGAGAAGGCCATCAACACGTTTACCCCTGATCTTTTGTGTGTTTTTATGTGACATGTTAACAGCGTGTAAGTCGATGCAGCGTTCTCGTTCACAAACACGTAGCACTCACCAGATTCTGCTGACATAGCCAGTAAAACTGCTGAAACTTTTGAGACATTAGTAGCTGAGCACTTCCCACTGCACTCCGGATTTTTCCTAGGACTGGTAGAGACAGAGAGAGAAAAAAAGAGATTCTGGTTTTTTTTTTTTACAGCTTGACAAAGGCAAACATGTTGAGTAATGTCTTTCAGACAGCCATTCACAAGGATGCAATCTGCTCACAAAAGGCCTATCCAGATTCTGTGCTATCATAGTCATCGTGACAGCTAATACTGTGAATTGTACATACTGCAAAAAAAGTGAATTATCACACAGCACACATCATGAAAGCGTTGAACTCAGACAAGAATATCATTTCCCTCTGGACACTCACTCTCCTCCGTCAGATCATGCTCCTCTGCTTCTCTCTCCATCTCTTTGCACCATCCCTCCAGCCGCTTGGTTTCATTGTGAAGGAGCTGCATGAACCAGCTGCCGTCCCTGCGTAGGGGGGACACTCGGCCTGTCTCGGTGCTCTCCAGACTGGGTTCCACCAGCCAGGTTTCAGGCTGGGGGCTGGAGTGCCCACTGGAAGGCCGGTAGTCCTCCCTGTAACTGAACAGGCCTTGTGTGCGCACCGTGCGGATGGCCCCATACTGCGTGGGCGTGCTGGGCTCAGAGTGGCGACCAAAGCCACCACCAAACTGCAGACCCTTGTCCTCCATGGAGGGAAAGCCCTCCAACTCCATGTCTGCTTGTACTGCAGTGGTCACGCTGTTGGAGCGCTTGAACCTCCCATGCCTAAAAACGAGTTAAAGGGACAATGTTTTCATATGCAACTTTAAATGTACTAATCTTTGAGTATGGACACTGTGTTTCTTCTGTCTGAGCACGTACCGTTTGTGATCCTCCACCTGGATCCCTATAGAATGGAACTGAGGAAGGCCTTTACTTTCCGTCTCGGAGTCTGTCACAGTTTCCACCTGGTAAATACAGACAACAGAACACCGTCGAATCATTAATATTCACAACTGAAATGAACAGAAACACCAAAGTACAGATGCACATATATCTGCCATTCAAGTTTGACATTTAGAAATGTATTATATGTTGACTAGATTTCTTACTCATCACAGAAGATTTCCTATTTGTCCTTCAGCGAGCAACATAGTTGTTGGATGAGATGGTTCTGATGGGTTTTTAATGATTAAAATAACATGCTCTTTGACTATAAACCAGTATATATCTATATATGACACAATGATACGTGGTCTGGAGGATACAATTCAGTGTAATTGATTGACTAAACCTGGTGTTATTAGTACCAACATGTACAAGTGCAGTGTAGGAAGTTGCATGGATGTGAAGTTGAACCCTATCCAAGCTGTTGATACTAAGGACATTCATCAACTAGCTGGAGCTGTGGGTCTGTCTCGTCTGGTACAGTGTCCACTCTTAACAGCTCCGTTTTCACTTGTTCAGGTGTTGGCTTTAATGTGGCCAATGTTATCTGTGAGCTGAAGAAGAGCTTAACAGGTTACGCACCCAGATCACAAACTAGAACAAAGACAGTAAGAGAGATCCTAACTTTACTTTACTCATCACTGCTGCCTCTGTATAAGTCCTGTCCACGTAATACAGCTTGACACCCGGAAAGGTCAACGAGCCTCCAAAACCTTGTACAGTACTTCACACAGATTGGTACATTTGGGAATTTGTAATATGCAAAAGAAATGACAAGATTAACCAATTTGCACATGTGTAGTTGTGTTGCGTGTTCATCATTTAGAGGTCTGCTGGGATGTGGACATAGAGCACATTCTCTAAAAAGGAACCTAATACTCTTGTCACGTAATGGTGCAATGACTGCAATGCAATTGAAATTACCTACGTTACATAAAAAATAAAAAAAAAAGTGTATTTGGTTGACTTAAAAGTGATTTTACTGAGAACCCTGAGAGATGATTTCACTGTGACCGGATTTTACAGGACAGCTCTCATAAATATTAACACTGTGAATACCAAAATGAGAAAAAATGAATTATCCTTCCAGCCAGGATTAGATAGAATATTACAGATGAGATTTGTGTAGTTATCATGAGGGCCGGGTAGTGAGTGTGGTGACTGCAAAGAGAGCAGCAAATTGAGTGGCATTGTCAGTTCTGTGGTTACCTGTATCCCGATAGAGGAACGTGGGGTTTTGAGGTACTCCTCGGCCTTGGACACCAGCACTGCTTTGTCGCATGTCTGGACGGAACTGTGGCTGCCCAAAGATGCATGCCTCTTGCCTGCTGCTGACTCCATGGCCATGGTGACCGCCTTGGTGCTGTCCAGGCTGTCCATGGAGCTGTAGATGGGACGACCAAGGCTATCCGTGGTCCACAGACCGCCCCGTGGATGCCTGCCCTCATGGTAGGCATCCTGGGTGGACTCTGTGCTGCTCTGGGCTGTCACAGAGATAAGAGGCTTGGTGGTGGTGCGCGGGGGCACAGGAGGTGGAGTCTTCTTGTAACTGGGAGGATATGATACCGCTGGATAGCACAAGCAGGATGAGAGGACGAGGACAAGGCAAGACAAGGGTAGAGGATAAAATAAAATGTGGCCAGAAGCTGACAAGGGCCCAGTGCTGCCGTTCACCTGTATCACAAAATGTGTGATAGAAGAGCGTCATAGCATGATGGGAGATTAGGCATCAGGGCACTTCAGCACTTAAAGCGAGGGAAATGTCAGTAAGGCAAAAAGCAACAGCAGCTTTGTAATATGCCTGTGTTTATTAGGGAAGTGCAATGAAGGATTATGGGAAAGATTTGTTCTTCTAAATGCAAATGAGAATCTGATGGTAATCCATCCAGATGGACCTCACTGCAGAGTTGGAAAGGTACCAAAGCTAGGATAAAACACAGACTTAAAGGGACTGTCCCCTACAAAATCCAAAATACATATTTTTCCTCTTACCTCTAGTGCTAGTTATCAATCTAGAAAGTTTTAGTGCGAGTTGCCGAGTGTTGGAGATATCGGTCGTGGAGATGTCTACCTTCCCCTGAATATAATGAAACTAAATGGCACTCGGCTTATGGTAAAGTACATTTGAAAAACTCAACAGCAACGTCTCTTTCCATGAACCATGACCCGGTTACTCAAGATAATCCACAGACGTTATTGTGAGCAGTTTCATGTACGAACTATTTCTTTTTCTACCGAACTACAAGCGCCAACCGTATGAAGCGTGCATCTACTCGTGGACAAGAGGCTTGTGTTCACTCGTGGGCTGGTTCCATTATATTGGAGAGAAGGCAGACATTTCTACGGCCGATATCTCCAACACTCGGCAACTCACAGCAAAACAATCTACATTGATAAATAACACCACAGGTAACAAGTCTCTATAGTAAAACATTTCTATTGTAAAATATTCCTGATGCTAAATACATTACTGAATACAGCAAGGTTGTTGTGCTTTGCCTACTTAACCACATGCTGTACACTAGCAAAAATAGGTGCAGGCAGAGCCCCACACACACGAACACACACACATATAAACCACTTTGGATTACAGGTAATTAAGTGCAATAAGAAATAAGAAACCACAGGGAACTCTGTTAAGCTAAATCCAGTCACAGACTTGACTTCCTTCCAACTTGAAGGGGCTGCAGTTCTGCAAGACACAGTGGGTGGATACCAAAATGAAAAGAGCACAGTGACTCAGGCAGCACGCAACTCCACACGTCCTATTTTTACACATTCTACCCATTTCAATTATTTTCAAAACGGAAAATGTTACAGATTCCTTGGCATCAGATACAAATTGAATGTGACCTGAATGTGTTGTAAAAGCGCTTTGAGTGGTCGCAAAAGACTAAAAAAGCGCAATATAAATGCGGTCCATTAGTCCATTATTATCATTAGTTTATCTCATTGTCCGGGGCTTTTCTAAAGCATGTTCACTTTTTAATCCCTTTAACAAATAACAAACTAGCATTTTAGTTTTTTTTTTAATCAGAGAAAAACTGGCGTAGTAAATGAAATGATATGAACATTAAGTTAAATGATAAGACTCTAAATGAGCCCATCATCAGCACTACACACTTCCTCTGCAGTTCATTCGTGTGCTTTATGCTCGCCTAAATGGATTGACATTTGCAAACACATTTATGTGCTTGGCAAAATTACAAAATTATTTGCTAAGGTTAATGTTGTTTAGTGAAGACATTTAATTAGCTGACTCCTCCTGGGCTGTCATAGCACCACATCATGAGCGTCTGAGAGTAATCGTACTCAAAGTGAAGGAACATTGCAATAACATTGACTGGACACCAGATGTCCTGCCACAGACTGTGCCCATAGAGATCTAACTGGGCAATACTGGATTTTGTCAGTGGATTAAGATAAGAAATGTCACTAATACTGTGATTTCATGTGTGCATATATCATTTGTGTATTAATATAATTAATACACATTAATATATTCTATTTTACTACATTTCAGAGCGAAATATTGTACTTTTTACTACTTATTATTTGACAGCTACAGTTACTAGTTAATTTGCCGATTTAGATGTTACATACAAAACCTATGATCATCTTAATTTATAATTTGCAGGGTTATAGATTAAACTAAAACAACAGCAGTGAAAGTGAAGTTCTACACCTTAACTACAATGCTGCTGGTACAGTTATGGAGTAGTAATAATAGCTCTAATAGTGATCATATGTAATATTATAAAACTCTAGACTGAGGAGTACCTTGAGCTTCTAACAAGAATATTGTTTGAATTAAATTTATATACAGTCAAAAATCTCAGCACCTGAAATAATAACTTATTCATGGGGTTGTGCAAATCTTGGGTTTGCCCCAAAGAGAAAAAAACTTTCTCAATCAACTTTAACACTATTAGAACAACAGGTGCTAGATATGAGTTTTACATATTTAGATCCAGGCAAGATATTGTAAAATGACATTGCAATATTTCCAGAATAATTATTGTCCTGAAGGTGGTGTGGCTCATTAAAAGCCAAGGAGAACAACCTCAGGCCTTAAAACCTCAGTTCCTTCAGATCAAAGTTCAGGCTATTCTATACCGACATCACACAGGGACTTCAAATGTTAAAGAGGAAGAAAATCCTTAATAATCCATGCAGCCGTGTAGTCACAAGACCTGTCCCGCTCTCTTCACCTACATGTAGGACCCACCATTTAAGAAAATGCTTCAAAATGTTCAGCGTACAGCAGGAGCCCTTAGAGACCCACAAAAATAGCCTATTGACAAGTTGAGGAAAAGTGTTAATGTCAAAAAAGTTCATTTGCGGGGCTAGACGAAGCTGTTTTTACTTTGAAATACTACAGCTTTAGTTGAAAGTGTGCATAATATAGTCCAGGGAAGCGTCCCGTCCTCTGTGTAGTCTGTTGTGCCCGGCTGTGTTTGAATTTGATTGTTTGGTTTAGCATTGCTGCACTGGGCAGTTCAGTTAACAGACCCACACAGTGAAGGTGCAGCCAAGACTAAATGGACCTGAATGTCATGCTATAAAATAGTGTTGCTGCTCTGCATAAGCGCTTTTGTAGTATTACAGGTAAACAGCGAGGCATTTAGACACATCCTCGGCCCCCTGCAGCTCAGGTGCAGGGACATGCTTCTGCATCGAAACACAAATTAGCCAACGATTAATTCTTATGTAATCTCCTCCCTGTCCTCACTGACCATCACTCTTTCTGGTGCCCTTTCTGTCTTCACGACACAAGGCTTATCATAGCGTAACGTTTGGGGAGTAGCAGACTAAATTAGTGTAATTAATCAATTGACTGATCGGCAGGAAATTATGACTACACATTGATAATCTATTAATCGTTTAAATTGTATATAAAGCACTAATGTCCGTCATTCTTGGATCTGGATTTGAGGTTTTACAGCTTTTCTCTGTTTCAGGGGCTTTTATTCTGTTATGGTGGTTGGACAAAACATCTGGCTCTGGGATCTTGCAATGGGCTATTTATTTATTAACAATTATTAATTATGTATTGGCAGTGTATTTAAAATGTCAGAACACTATAACAGTGTTCTGACATTTTAAATACACTACACAATTAATCGAATCGTATCAATTACTTATTTTCTGTCTGCACTTTGTTATTGGTCTAAAGTATTGAAATATGCTACGGGCACACTTTGGGAAAGTAACGTTATCTACAGTAACGCTACAACTTTTACATTTTTTAGATCAGGCGAAAAATCAAGCTTTTTAAAAAATAGTCAGGATTTTTTTTCAAATTTGTATTTACAAAAAAATAATGTTTTACACTACACGTGTGTGCATATCTCTGTTTTTGATATTCAGCCATTTTCTTATCACACTATATCTAGTCTTTGGGCACATGGGACAACTGTGTTTGGCCTAAATATATATATAGAAAAACCAGTAGTCCCAATGGTTGATCCACGTGGAACATTTCTTCAGATTTGTGCTTAGAAAAGCCAAAGAAAATTCAGCTGTGGACACAAATGGGTTAATATTTTGAAGGAGATAAAATGAAAAGAAAAGAAAGACGATAAAAAAAAAAAAATCATAAAACTAAAGCTTTCGTGTTAACAGCCGTTGCATGCTAAGTTAGCTTATTAAAGTTGTGTGTAACCCAAGCATTTACCAGGAAGAGAGTCACTTCTTTCTTTCTTTCTCTGGCTGGACCCCTTAACTACAACCATGGATATATGTCTGCAACTTAAATGTAGTTGGCAAAGATAGATGCTAGTATGGAGGAGAAGAGAAGAGACGGACTGGTACCTGAAGGTGGATGAGCACGGTCCACACTGCAGGAAGTAGGGAGACGAAACTGAATCCCTACAAGGAGCAAACAACAGCAGTTAAAAAAGGACAAATGCAGGTATCAAGCACACTAATTCACACCTACAGTGAAGCGTCTCTGTATACCTACCACAACTTACTGCAAAAGGTCTAAAGCTCATTGAAAAATATTTACAGAATGTTTTCTTTGTGCCTATCCAGTTGTTAAGTCAGTCAGTAACAGGCAGGGAGAGAGAGAAACACAGATATGCTCAATTTACAACGTTATGGGTCAGTGTTTGTTTCTAAATGTTGAATGTGCAGAGCTGAATGCACTTGGAGAAAGTCCATTTGGCTGAAAATGATTTCACATGAGTGAGTTACATTTACAGTCCTACAGTAACAAATTAAAACACTGCTTCACCACGTGAAGGAAAAAAAGGGGAAATTCTGATTTCTGGGTAACACTCGTTTTTCAGTATTCGCTGTGTTTCTGTCTCAAAATGCAGACATTCTAATGGCACTGACACAACTTGCAACTTGATGGTGTCGGCAATGCTCACAGGCAACAATTCTCCAGCAGGTGCCTCAACCTTGTTTAAATGTCTGATAACAAAACTTATTACCAGGAACATTTTAATATTTATCCGTCTAGACTTTGTACGTGCTCTAGTTTTTCGTTGTAGCTGCCAATGTTGTCCAAAACTGTTTATTGCATTATAAAGCCAACAAAAGAATCACAATAAAATGATGTGGCAAAAGATTGTCCAAAATGGACCAAATTTGAAAACTATATTGTCTTTTAGCAAAAATAAAGGCCGAAGCCTTTCAAGGTTGTCAGGAATGTTGCCCATCTTCATTGCCTTTAATATGTTGAGCATGTGTCATTATCTAAAGATCAATCCTTGCTTATCAGGCATGAGATAACATGCATCATCTGATTCTGAACACACACTACATCTTAACTTACTATACATATAAGACACAAAGCAGACATCATTAAAACATAAATATGAAAATCAAGTAAAATTCAGGATTCAATAAATAAATAAATGATTTCGAATTTTTCCAATTAACGGTTTTAAATGACGAGATCATTATTTTTTTTCCAAATCTTTGGATATTATTTAAAGAAATATTTAAAATTCAAGTATCAAACTTGGTTTATTAGCAGTACGGCGTGTCTCCTGAGAGAGGCACAGAACAATGTTTGGAGTTAAAGGCCAAAAAAAAAGTAATGTACAGAAAAAGACTTAGAAGAAGAGACATAGACTATCACTATCTGAATTAACTACTCCACAACTGTAGCAAAATGCCACAAACATGAGCTTGAATTGGAAAATGTTAGTCTCTGTCAAGTGGCATTTTTATAGATCTAACAGAAATCAAATTTAAACAGTAGGGAAACAAAGAAAATCAGACAAAATGTGCTGAGAGACCCAGACAAAGAACATGTTTTTAAACAGAAAAGTAAGACAGTCTAACAGTCTATTTTTCTATCTTCTTGTTTTCTTTTTTTTTTCTTGACTGCCTCCGGTGATGCAACATTATAGTATATTGAAAAGCGTTGCATGCTGTACTGCAGCATGTCGAGTTTCACTTTTCACATTCCCATTTTTCAAATCTCACACTGAATGGGTATGACCATCCCACTTACATTTATAGCCAGTTTACTGCATTTAAATGCCATTGCATTTGGTTGCATGAGCTTAAGCCATACTTTACATGAAGTGCAAGTACACAGCTGCACTTAAAATACAATTAGAAAAATAATTATATTACTGGAAAAATACATTTGAACCACTTATTGTGTTCACACTTTGTCGTGTGAACACAATAAGTGCGGCTGAGGTTCCAGATTGATTAGGCACTATAAAAACCGGTACTTACATGGATTACTTTATGTAAAGTGTGACCTAATATCGATTTATAAAAGTTTTGGTGCAGAGAATATGAAACAGACCTTCTCTCTCGTGCTTTTTTCAACAAGGCCCCTCAAACCTTTTGCTCCTTTCTGGTCAAGACTTAAATTTCAGAAAAATCGTTGCAAAAAGTTCTGACTGCGTCTCCTCCCCGTCCGAGTCCCTCCATTTGTGCCAGCGGCCGTTCGTGCCATAGTTGTGGACTCAGACTGGCAAAGAGGCTGGTGAGATGCTGTTCTTACTCAGGGCAGGGTGGATTGTGGCGTAATGACGTGCAATGACTGACGAGCTGCATACATGAGCATGGGGGCTGAAGATGTAACAAAGTGAACGTGAAGTCTCTCAGATCTTAATGTGACACTGTTTTATTTGACTAGAGACGAAGTTACTATCTGGCTTCACTCCTTTTTAGCAAGGGTACAGAAAAAAAACATTTATTTATTTTATACAAATAATTATATTGCAAAATCATTGGTGTCTAAAGCCTAAAAATCGCCGCCTACAGCTTTATCTAGTCTCAATATAAGATTGTCTCTGTATTTAACTATTTGTTCTACTGGCTGTGCGCTGTGAGTGCATACTGTACAGTATATGGATAAACAAGTTGAAAGCATTGCTTCTCTTTAACATAATTGCATAAATGTAGCATGTCGCCTACTCAAACTTTTTTTTTATTAAAATGTCTATTCAGTGATAGACTCCTGGATTAAGTGCAAATTAAATCTTACTTGTGTACTGAAATAGTCTAAAATGGGCTTTTTCTTTTGAAAAAATGTTCTGCTCACCTAAGTGGCCTTTTTACTTTAGTGTGCATGAAAGACACATATTGCCACAGGCAAAATAAACTACTGTGTTAAGCTAAAATAACACTGTGCTTTGCAAAAAAAGAGCATTGACTAAGGGGAAATGATTATTCTTTTCTATTAATGTTACTATGCCTGACCCAACCCTTGTGAAGATATTTCCCTGGGCTAGGTTTGTGCTCGAGTACGAGGTGGTTAGCAAAGTTGGAAGAGTGGATGGATCTATAAATGGATAAATGTATGGATGGATGATTTGACATAGGACAGCTAGCAGGACCTGAGGGTGTGTATTGGTCAGTGATTCCAGCTGATTCTGCTGGATTTACAAAATTTTAAAAGTAGTTTTGTGTTGCACTTTTTTTTTTTTTTTTCAAGAGCCGTACAATACAACAAGCATGTTGTTCATAGCCACATACATATATACATACAGTGGTGATGCCCCCATGGATGCAAGGTGGATTAACCTGTTATGTATGATATATCACAACAAACCAATACAAATCAATAGCCCGAAAAGTATCATTTTAACAAACTTTGTTTTCATTGCCTTTGCCCCAGTGATAGTGAGAGGTAGTGGATAGCGTCCCAAATAAATCCACAAAAAAAGTGAACCTCTCAGCCTTCACAGATTTAAAATAAATAGAAAAATAAAAAAAGTTAAAGTCACCTAAACAGAAATAGCTGCTAGCAGCCCCTAGACACTGTCAAGTTCATTGTACCCTATAATCACAAGTGTTGGACAAAACAAACATAGACCATATTGCTATTGTCAGAGCCTTACCAGAAGTTGGGTTAAAAATATATGTTTGTCTTGAATGTGGCACTAGAAAAAGAAAGCTAAAGAGTTGTTAACATTAACAAGGTTTCAGCCTGAATCTGCTGAGCACATTTTATTGCCTGTTAGGTTAAAATATTTTGTGTGTGCAAAGATGACATTTTGGTCTGAGAGTGGCACTAGAATAAAAATAAAACTCTGTTCAATTTGAGAGTGTACGTGTGCTCAGAAAAGTTCAAGCACATTTGACCGTTCCATATTTACAAATGGAAACTTTGGCCTGATGGTGGCACTCTAGGAAAGGTCATGGGTTCAACCAAAACTTTAGGGTTCATCCTTTGGGTTTAGAATCTCAACAAATCTTTAATATCTTTTAATAAATTGCTTTGAACCAATGTGTAGGACAGATGAAACAACAGAGACCATTGGATGTCACCATTCATGGGCTCTGCTGCTAGTGGGGCCATTAAAGTTGGTGTGTGATAGTAAAGCAATGGCAGCTGAATATAAACTTTGTCACCACATATAAACATTTCATTATGAACAGACTTTTGAACAAACTTTCCATGTTTTAATTACTTTAGTATGTCAGAATCTGCAACCATGTGATCTGCATCACTCGCCAACTTTTTGCTAGTATCTATCCTTCCCTTTTTAAAACTAATGTTAGTTAAGAATAAGCTTCATTTAAAATGCCAATTGTGTCAAAGTCTAAACTACTGTCAGCTTGAGTGCAGATCTGAAAAGGTCTTTTCATACATCAACTGTGGCTTTCCCACAGTTTGAGTATGAAAACTAATTGATGAATCTAAAAGCGGCATTGATTTGTGCTGGTTTGTAGAGCAAAGCTGTTATGTTGGTCATAACCTGCCTTGCTGCATGCCAGGACATTTAAAATAAAGACACACTACTGTGTGCTAATTTTATTCCCCTCTGTTCGCTTAAAGAAAATGTATACAATGGTTAAAGCAAGAGGGTGAAACACTACTAATACCAATGAATCTGAACACAACAGTAATATAAATCATAACAAATAAAAAGAGAAAAACAATTAATCAATTCATGGATTTGGTAAAAGGCTTCATGCACATCTCTGTTAAAGTATTTTTCAGTTGTGCAGAAGTTATTTTACATGGAACAGTTATTGTGTCTCACTATGTTCAAATGCAGGATATATTCTAGAAGAAACGCCAGCGTGCTTACACAAGGCCAACCCGTGGGACAAATTTTGTTCTTTTGGTTCGTTGAACTTTTTATACAGTACCAGTACATAATCTTGAAAATTCCACTGGATTCAACGTGGAAACAGATGAAAACATTTAAATGTATTATACATACTTAGTGAGTATGACAGCATTTTCAACTTATGATATATCTTATTTTTTTTTAGTGGAAAATGATAATGAGTCAGACAAAATGTATGAAAAACTGTATTAACAACATATAAAAAAAAGATAGAATAAAGCGGTTCCCTACCAGACCTACCGTACTCTCTACGCCCCCCAGCTAAGCTACGGACGCCTGAAATGGGGGGAAAAAAAAAAAGAAAAAGAAAACAAACAAACAAAAAAATGATAGCTTAGTAAAAAAGCAATGCATATTGAGAGGGTCAAAGTAAAAGACACTGTGCCTGGCCCATGCTGTGTTTCTGCGGTGTGTTAAAGTGTGTACACTACTCACTGTGGACACAGAACATACTATTTATGCTATGAGTCACTTTCATCTTTGTAACCAATGTAAAGCTATGACCCCCATTTTGCCATTTAAATTACCATAAACATCATAAACATTTTAATCCATTGTTTTATATCAATTTATGAAAAATACATAAGGCCAATAAAAGTTGTAAATGAAAATTCACAATAAACACCACAATAAGCAAAGAAAAGAAAAGTATCACATACTGGTTTCATTCATTTGACAAAAATAAGCATAAGCTAACAAATGCAAGCTAAACTAGGGTTTTTCAAAAGGTGCTTTATAACTTTGACAAAGTCTGGTTCACTAAACAATGCAGTCTGACATCCCTGAAAATTGCAACATGATTGCACAACAGAGTAGCATGTTTTCTCCAAGAAAACCTTGAATAAATGCAGGAAGAGAACATAGGGGTAGAAAAGGATTTATATTCAAGCAGTGTTACATGTTCAGGTGAGATCAGAATCCATCCAAAAAACGTTTGTCCTAATAGCTGGATGTCACAGAGTTGGCACAGTTGTTGCATCAGATCTCTGGATGACAACAAAAACGTAAACAAAAACTCATGGGGTAATTGACTACATACTGTAACATATCAGGTAGACAATTCAGGATTTCTTACAAATAATTATATATTTCATTACACAAAATATGGTTGCATGGTTAAAAATAATACCCTTTGTCTATTTCCTCTTCAGTCTTTGTTAAATGTACATCTTTCCTGTATATATATTTTTAAATAATACGATATCTGTATTTTTGCTACATTTCAACTTGTTTTAAGGGAAGGGTCATTTCTTTGGGCTAAATGATGAAATGATAACGACACACTGGATTAAACTCATTTATAGCGTGGGTGAGTTCCCTGGGATCAACCAATCACCAGTTTGCAGTTCAATTTGATATAAATTTAGAAGAATGTTAAGCATTTGTACAGCATTTCCAATTTCATTAGCACAAGCTTCGTTTTTTTCTAATTATGCTGTAGTCAGTAAATAAATTGACAATGTGTGATGCACTTAATGATTGTTCGTTTCTTTTGTATATGATGTCACAAAGCACACGAATGCTACCACTAAGCAGGTATCTCAAGAATCTCACCAACAAACTCTTTGATTCTAGTATACATATAAGATCAAATGGGAGAAACGTGAATGAAACAACTGTCTGCCAGGAAACACGAAAACAACTTGAAGTGCGGCCCCTGGCTCATGCAAAAATAACTAAATCATTTTGTCTTTTTTTTTTAAAAAGAGCCACCGATATTTTCTGAAAACCTCATTCCATTCCTGGCATTGATGGCTTGCATGAAGGTTTAACATAAACACCTAATATCTATAACTGCAAATATTTAGATGACGTAAAAATACAACAAAGAACAAAGGACTTGCATAGAATGAATGGATGTAGATTGGAGACATCATGATTGGTCAGTCTTCAGCACCTTTAAATTAGTTTGCATCCCTCAAACAATGGGAAAAGATGTAAAAAAAAAAAGGAATGCCACTGCAATCCCCTCCTTTGTCATTCAAAAAGCAAACATATGAATACAAGCCTTTCCAAAAAAATGTTTTTTTTTTCATATATATATATATATAAATATATAAATAAATAAAAATGGTTATAGGCTAAATGTTGTCACAGTTATATGTATCATCATGTATGATTTAGGCTATCCCAGCCTTTGGCCGGTCTGTGATGGAAAAACAAAAAAAATTGGGTTTGTTTGGGTTGTTAACAACAATAAATAGGTTATAATCTTTTAAAAAATCGTATTCTGTATTGCAAATAGTGGAGAAATGGTAACAATACACTTGAACTTATTCCTTACCTATTATTTGTTGTAAATACAAAACCTTAAATTTCGAGTTATAAGAGTTGCTGCCAAAAATGCCCAGCAAAACATACTGTAATGCAGTGTTCCTCTTTAACACATATTAGATTATCAAGGCAAATGAATGATTTAGCTCGTCTTTAAAGCCAAAGTTTAATGACTTACTGTAACAGGTTTGTGGGGCGAAGCTACTGTAATAACTTGAAAGGAAATGTCTTTCATTTTTTTCTTCCGTGGCTTCAACTTTAATTTTGATCTTACCTCGAGTACAACCTTTGTATAAATATCATCTTTTCAAAATGCCACTTTTCTGCATGTATTGTCTTTTGGTCATGCAAAAGGGGGGGGAAGAAGATCCACTCTCTTTATAAAGTGAGATATGACGCCTCTCCTTTATTAAAAGTCCTTTTTGAAAGGTTCACATTTCAGTCAGGGGTCTGATACATACAGGCTTCCCATGGTCCTGTGCTGCAGTGATCATCCAAAGATCAGTGCTGTCAAGCTCCGAGATGTTTGCTGTTGGCCTCAGTTCCACGGACCTCAGTATTACAGTAACTTTGGTACACCATGTTGGTACAATGGGCCAATGGGCCAGATGAGTGGTTGAGGGGAATGCCAGTGGCTAATGAGCAACTTTTATTTTATGAGTAACAGACAAAATGAGCAATAGGCCGAATATAGCAGATGATTGAGGGCTCCCAGCAATTAAGGTTTGACAGGAGCCCAGCTAAGCCATCACTAGTGAGGCGGTGTTAGTACATTCAGTGGTACTATACTGCACCTCTGGGGACATGTCGAAGAGGTAGAGGCCCTCAGCGGCTCTGATTGTCTACTTATAGAGACCAGTGTTTCTCTGTTATCTTTCAGCAGTGATGAATTAACCCAGCATGAAAACCTCCACCATTACCAGAGAAATGTGGCATTTAAAAAAAAAAAAGGTGAATATGGTAGAATTTAGTCAAAATCTCCTAACATAATTTACCAAAACAATATATCCAATTCAGCGTTTTTAAACCTTTTCCTCTTAAATCAAAATGAATGGATAGGTAAGACTCTTAAGGACACATTTAAGAGCTTCCAGTCACCACTGCATGAAAAACAATAGCCGAAACACTGGTAGGAACTACCAACTTCCTTATGAGGTGCACAAACAGCTGGATGATGAACATGATGCACAAATGGCGACAGAAAGACTGGAAAAAGTGCTATGTTTGGTTTAGAACCACAATTACGACTATAACCCCTCTCAGCGCTGTCAGGAATGAGTATGTTTATATTTGCAAACAGTACAAGTTTTGAATATAAGTTTCTCTATATACAAAATGGTACATATATATACATATACAGAGTTTGAACATGAATGCAGTTTGTGCAAGAATTAATTTAAAGCCAATACATTCATACTTCTCGATCACTGCGATTCTCCCTTACTGCTTCCTCTCCACGTGCTGTTAGACTTTAAAAGTCCGTCACAAATGATTCCTCGTAAACATTACTAGCCAGGGACTGCGTCCACAAAGCATTGAGACGCTGTCATCCATACAGTATTCCAAAGGATTTCACAAATTTCCTTATAAGTTGCTGTCAGCACTATCTACTTTTTTTTATCAAATTATTACAGTTACTTCTTTATGCTCTGCGGTTCAACAGTTCGCCATTGAGAAAACTTTTGTAAGTTGGACATTTTCAAAATGCCCATTTCAACTGGAACTGGCTACAAAATGGATGAAGGCCATGGGGAAGGAATGCTTTGATTAGAATAACAAAAAATTAAATGATATATCAATATATTCATAAATAATGTATTCATCTTTGATGCATTTATTAAAAAACTAGGGTTTATAAAGTTATTCACAGTATTTTTTCAGTATACTCAGGTGCTTAAGAGAATGTTTCTACAGGAAGAGAAACTGGAATGAACATGAACTATTCATTTGCAGAAACAGACCAACTTATGCCTCACCTCGCAATGGCTGATCGTTGAGTTTTATCATTAAAAGGCCCTCAGATTTCCGATCATATTACCTTGAATGGACTTTTTCTCTCTGAAGGTTAGCGTATTTTAAGATAGCGGAGGGAAGATAATGCTGCACTTGTTGGCACTTGAGGATCTAAACATCAGCCACATTCTCTCTCACATTCTTATGTCACTTCATTCTGGTGTAAAACAAAGTCATTCTCTTTTATTCCATGGCTAACCAAGACACTTATTAAAAGATTGTTTGGACAACATTGCAACCTGTTCAAGAGATGACAGACCCTGTGTCTGCATAGAGTAAAGGGACATCTAACCACAGCTCTGCCCTGCCTTTCTTGGTAAATGTCAGATTTTTACCCTGGCTTCCTCATCTCATTTTACAGTATGCGTAGAATGGGAATGATTAGAATGACATAGACAGATATGACATGGGCCCACTGGTGTACTTCCTGCTCCACAGTTCTAGACTGGCGCTTCTGTGACCACCTGTGTGGCCAACTGTGTCTGGCTGCTTTTGGGCCTTTTGCTTTTTGGTGATCTCCCATGGGAAATCCTCAATTGGAAGTGGGCTGGCAGGGCTGCCTGAACCCTCTGGCGTGCTCTCAGGGGTTCCCTCTATAATCTCAATTCGGGGTGGGTCCATCAAATCCATAATGCTGAAGGGTGCTGGCTCTGGTTGGCACATCACTGATTTGTCCTCTGTATTCTGTCGAATAGACCAACTCGAGCCTGCTTGAATTCCTATGGACACTCTGTCGTCTGTTTGTGTGGTGCTGTCGCTGCAGGGCTCCCGGCACAAAGTCCACATGTTGTAGCACTGAGTAAAGTTGAAGAAGTTACTGTTGAAAGTCTTCAATTCGCCACAGACATCTCTACGCAGCTCTGCCAGTTCATAGCGCATTGCTGAGATTTCATCCTTCCACTGTAAGTTGAAGGCAGCAACCATGTTAGCAGACTCTTTAAAGGCCTGAATGGCCTGAGGGACCGGTGGCTCAGAGGATATGGGTGAGGCAGAAGGGATCCTGTATGAAGGTGGGGATGCCGGTGGGACAGAGATGGCTGTTACGGTGGAGCTAGTACTGTGCTGGCTGCGAGCAGCAGCAGTCTCTCTCTCCAGTCTCTCCAGCTCCACATAGGCAGAGGAGCTAGCACCGTCATCATCCTCTATCATGTCTTCATTTAGTAAAGAGGTCCCATCCAAAACATCATATCCCTCTGGAAGAAAAATTTGAATATGCAAGCAGAAGGACATTCAAAGTGAAAGGAACAGCTGGAGTGTGATTTGATTTGGAGTCTGAACTAGAAAATAGACACATATCTATGGAAAACATACAGTATGTGAGTTCCAGGTAATTACAAAGACATACAAGATCAGTCCCAATTATTGTCCCTTTGGTTTCTAAAGATTTAAGCGTTTAGTCAGGGACGAGCACCAACCGCTGACAGGCGTGCTTTCCAAACAAAACCTTGTCTGCAGCAGAGCTGTACAAAACCAAGAGGTAACTGAGTAGTGTCATAAAATCACAAAATTACAAATGTGAAGAAACTCTCCGTCCATTTTTGATCAATAAGTGCATTTACATGGACAGTAGGACAGTATCCCATTCATGATTTTTGAAGTATCCCATGTATGTGTTTGAGCATGTAAAAACCATATCGCAATTTCAGAAATCTGGATAAGCCTTTATCCCGTTTGTGAGAGTTTTCTGAAAGAAACCGAGGTACTGTTGCACGTATGCACCTCATCCCGGTTATTGAGAGCTGCAACTACCTGCAGGCGATGCTTTTGCCAAGTGACGTGACAGAAACCCAAACAATGGCGGCACCGAGCTAGGCCTGAACAAATGAATTGAATGTTAATTGCAATCAAGACTTTGGCTTCCAACAATTAAAAGAACATCATCGCCTATGATATTAACTTTCAAAATGCATTCTCAGCTAATAGAAAACTCTGCTGCATAGCAAATCAAGCACTTCCTAAACTAACAGCCAGCCACCAGCAGGCGAATGAGATGTTTTGCCGTCAGTTTTTTACAACATCGCGCAGCCCTAATTTGTATTTGTATTGTATTTCATTAGCAGGAATGTAGCACAAAATGGATATGAAAGCAGTGCTCTGTTTATATAACTGAAAGTGAAATACAATTATTGCGTTGCTAAAAATCAATGAATAATCGGTGTCTCAATATTGATGAAAAATCTGAATCAGTAACCAGAGAGAGAGAATCAGTAACCGGGATACTAGTATTTCTCATATTAATATCTCTGTGGATATGAATAACCTGATTTCTCCGTGCTCATGTAAACATCACGTCTTCAATATGATCATAACCTGTAAAAGCCTTATAACCGGGATACTCCTGTCCATGTAAACACACTCGCTATCTAATTATATTGTTAGTGGAATTCCTCACGCGTGTTTTTGGAAGTTGCTTGTCATCAGTACAAATTTTGGATAAACTTTCTGTGGTGTTCAAGTTTAGCATTTTATGGAAAATCCAAAATGGGTCAGCTCCAAGTAATAGTGCTTTTTCCTGCCAGAGCCACTACAGAATATACAGCAACTTGTTTTTGAGTGCCTTAACTTAACTAAGACAATAATGATCGTTATTAAACTCACATACTGTAGGCTTTTCAAAATGCTTTTACACTGCCTTCTCAGTCATCTCAAGGCTTCTTTCCATCTTTTCACTGCACAGCACAGCAAAGAGTGGAATTAAACATGAAATACATCAATCATTATCAAATCATGAATCCATTTTCTGAGAACCCTTTTCTCAAAAATATATCAAAATGTTTATTTTTGTGCCATTTTGTGCAAAAGAAAAGATGTAAAGAGAGTAGAAGAATCACAACCCACTGGGTCAAGAAGCAGATATGAACCCTATTGAACATATCAGGTCCAAGGTGGCTGATTAGATCATGTGGAGTAAGTAACCCGGTGGGGGGAGGGGTCACTCCCCCCTTCGGGGCTGCACCAGGGAGAGGCTGCAATCCCACAGTCAAAGAGAGCTGACAGACTCAATGCCAAGGGTTAGACTGCCACACGTGGCCTCGTTTAAAATAAGTCAGATTTTCATGGAAATAAAAAATAAAAGTTGACACATTTACAGCAGACACATGCTGCTCTCACAAATGATCGGAGACAGTGGCAATGCGATAACATTCAGTGCTATTTTATGGTTGCCAGATGAATACATTCCGAAAGGTTCGGGAAGTACATCCCTCATACATTTACACTTACAATGTGGTCTAAGCACACTTGCAATAGAGACATGGTAAACAACTCACAAAAGCTAGCATCACATTCATCACTGTAATTAATATTCAGGGTTATCAAGGTTTTTAGAGGGAATCAAAGCGTCTGAGGTTTTGTGAGTTGTTAGGAACCGTGTTTGCTATTTAAGATAACATATAGAGATATTTCTACCAACTCTATGTATCTATATTTTTTACTGAGAAGGCAGTGCAAAAACACACATATACATAGATATATGTATGCGTGTCAACGATAAAATACCTGCAACAATCATCACTGATGCCTCCAGTTGTTCATTCCCCCTGGTTATCCTTCAAGAGATGGATGGTCAAATGGAGAGGGGTTTGCTGCTCGTCTGCCCTATGGAGCATCATGGGATCCCTTCCCCACTCAGGGGCCCACTAGCCTCAAACGGGGTTTGGTTCATAAGCCGCTTACAATTGAATTATAAACTAGTACTGAATACTAACATTAAAACATGATTCCAGGAATCAATGTTTTTCTTTGCCAATATATCCTGGATAAGTTTAATTTCAATGCCACTATTCGCTCAGAACAGTGCAAAGAGTACACCAAAGGAGAAATATAATTTACAGTATGGCTTGACTGGGAGGTGACAGTACTGTATATAATTAATCACCATCCAGGGAACCCTTCCTCTGGGTTATTATAACCTTATCTGACATTCTATAATTGATGCATCATGCCAATCTTCAAAATACAACTTCACAACATATTGTACAGTCAACTGCTTGTTTTAGTCCACATAGAGCTGACAGATTTGGAGCAGAGAGTTAAATGAATATAGTTCAGCAAATAAGACAGTGGGATTGGAGAACACTCCTTTATCTTCAGTACTTCTGTCACATCGAAGATATCGTAGATGGAAACCCAATTGAAGATGAAAGGCTTCCAAAAACAAAAGTCCAGATTGCACAAGAAAACAAACCCACAAAATGAGTAAAAGTGCAAATGTCTCCAATATTAAATTGACAGAAAATTGTACAAAAACAATAAAAATCCAGGTCATAATATTAAAAAAATGCAGGTAATTAAAGAAAAATGTTTCAATAGGGTTCATAGCTTTACTCTTGCAGGTAAGCACCAAATGCACTTAGTGAGGGAGATACTGCAAAGACTCTGCTTGCACAAAGAACCTGAAATGCTAATTTTATATTGCTCGCACTGTGTCGCACAAAACCTGAAATCCTTGCATGTTGTATTAAAAAAAAAGCAGCATTTAGGACAAATAAATACGCTCGTCCATAAAGAAAGTATGCTGATTTCAGAACATGTTGAGCCTGGGTCCACTGTCATATTGTAATTGTACCTAAAAATAAAATATGACCGATGAAATTAAGTTTGCTAAGTTGGAAACTTGCAGTTCAAGACGACAGTGAGTAGGAAACTTGAGGAAGTCCTGAAATAAACTCAACTTACAATTCATTAGTTATTTTTGTTTGAGACCGCTGCTCAGAAGCTTGAGTTTCATGCAACACAATACAGCAAATAATTGAAAGTTGTACTTCTGAAACTCAAATATACCATCACTAAACGGTTCCTTTGTGCAACCAGCATGTGTGTGGTGTGTGTGTGTGTGTGTGTGTGTGTGTGTATGTGTGTGTGTGTGTGTGTGTGTACATATTCTAGTCTCTAGAGGTTGTTGACTTACCTTAAATTGGTTACAAGATTGGGTTTTTAAATTTCATGAGGTCAATGACCAGGTCAGTTACAAAGCATATGCTAATGTGATGGTGCAACAGAGCAGGGGGAGGACAGGCGGAAGGCTTGTCCAGTGTATCCTCTCAACACAAAAACGTCAACAACCTACCGCTCCCCTACCCCTGACCCGTTTCGGTCTTCATCCCTCCCTAAGTAATTAACACGCTTTGCACAACACATATATAACACCACAGTTTAACATGCTTAGGGTAGGTCCTGTTCCTCTTAGGCATGCCTTGTAATGTGGCTGTGCTGTGTTGTAATACTGTGTACCGTGAGCGTGTGTTGCCACCTCAGTGTTTTATGCGACCCTCCCGCCCTTTCCCTAGTCTACAGCTTGGCAACACCACAAGTGACCGACCAGAAGCTTGGCTAATGATGCGTGAATCGTGCAAAGTAACACACAAGCAATTCCTTCTAAACAATCGAGAGTATGCAGAGGCAAAAACAAACACAAGCACACCGTAGCTTCCAAAGAAAAATAACTGGGATCATTCAGCTCGGCGTCTCTGAAGCTCAAGGGTTCCCCACTGTACATATGTAGGTATGTCGAGTTTGTGCGCATATCTAGGAATATGAGGATATGTAGTCTAAGCCCTCTCTCATTTAGGGGGGGGATTGTTTTACCTGTTGTGGATCTGAGAGTTGAAGTGACAGTGGAGGATGTCATTGAAGGCAAGCAGTCGTCATCTTGGGAATAACCAGCCTGAATTGCACGGAGGTAACTGTGGCTTCGAGTGCGGAACGAACCAGGCAGGTCCAAGGCTTCCATGGCCTGGGATTCTACTTCACTAAATACGGACTCGCAAACTGACTCAAACTGGCCATTGATCTCAGTCTCACTCACCTGAGAGACAAAAACAGGAATAGCAGTCCTTAATTTTTCCTCGTCCTTTCTCTTTCTCACTTTGATTCTTCCCCTTTGCACAGCAAATATGAAGGAGTGTTAGCGTATGGAAATGCCACTGTCATTCCGACCTTAAACTGAATAAATGTCAAGATCAAATGGAGAAAAAGGCAGATGACAACAGAAAACAATCAGAAAAATATTCAGTTTGTGTTATAAAACATTCCATTTACCACACACCCCAAAGCTAAAATGTACTGTACTGTATACTATATGTTACTACATGGAAAATAGGAAAAACACTAGCTCTAGCAAGTCTCTTACAAATATTCAACATTTTTCTAGCTCAAGAACATGCAACACAATCATGTCACTATGAACAGGAGCTATCTATCCCGTTCTGTCCTGTCCTCTGTCCACATCATTTTGCCTTTTTCCTATTTCGTCAGTGTTTAACATACTAAATTATATTACAAAAGAGAGCTGGGTTTCACTATTATTTAAGAACTTTGTCGTTAGCACCAGCAGGAGTAGGCTTATTGTACCACCCTTCGTTTTGGACAAAATCTCTCCACCTCCTGTTACTCCTTCTCCTTATGGAGGGTTTCTTGATGTGTCACAAATCTTCATAGCAACCACATCTTGTGCCACCATGGAGGTCCAAAACAGACTTGCACTATTGATCTAACTGTATAGATTCATACGGGGTATAAAAAAAAGGGAGATAGCTGAAAAGGTTGGTGTGTGAGGTTAGACATGAAGTTACTGTGTCTCCAGCCCTAGTCTCCAATTCTAAACATTGATAGTAGAAAAAAAAAAAAGCTCAGTTAATCAAAACAAACTGCTGCTTTTGGCACAACAGCAGGAGAGTGATGAATTGTTTATAAGTGGTCTATTCTAGACATCCATGGGCCCAATCACGATACAGACTGTCTGATGTAAAACTGATATCTTGTTTTCTCAATTATGTACAATTTTACGGTTAACACAAGACACTTGAAGAAAAAACAGAGGTCCAGAGGTACGTTATCAGTTAAATCCTCAATTCCCAGTCCAAAACAGCACAAATTAGTTATGCCTATTGACTTGAGTTGAGAGAGCCATGGCTATGTCTACTAAACAATCAGCTGTGGACCTCCAATATGGACACCTGTGGCTGTTTAATGTCTCTGTAATGCCCTCTACGCAAAGCTACTACATTCAAAACAACATAACATTAGCTCTCATTAGGGTCTTCAGTTGTGGCCTCTGTGCGATGTATGTGTTTAAGACTCACCTGGCTGACGCAGCTAGCCTGACTGAGGGTGCTGACGGCGCGCATGTAGCTCTGGTTGCGAGAGCGGAAGGGCGGGGGGTGAAAGGAGGCAGGGTCCAGCGTTACACTAGGGTGGGGTCGCATTTCTCTTGTTGTTTGCAAGTGGTAGCCCTGGCTGAACAAGGACAGGGGGTAGGGATAGATACGATTGAACAGTTCAAAAGCCACACATGGAATATCACTGGATAATAATGTAGTTAACACATCTACTGGCTAGCATCTACGGGCATCTATGTGTCTTTTGTTTTTTTTAATAGTTCATGATTTAGCATTTCTATCCAAAATAAATATCAGCCACTTGTATGACTCATCTTCTCACAACAGTATGTGAACTAGTTTTAGTGGCTTGCGTTATTTTAGCTCTAAGTGTCATATAAGAAAGCAGAATTTCATCCCAAAACTATAGAGAGCATGTGCATAACTTGTCGCTGGCTCTTATTAGAGAAACAACGAGAGCTAGGAGCTGCAGCAATCAGAGTATTACATTTTCCACCAGAAGCTAAAAAACAAGAGGGCTGATTTGTTTGTGGACAAAAGCCGAAGTGATCAGAACCCCGCTGAGATGACGGTAACAAAAATAGCACAGAGAAATGAGTGGCAGTAGGGATGGGAGGTTCACAGAATTTGGCTATATCTGAAAGCCACACTGTCTGGGGAAAAAAGCAGAGAACAATAAGCTGAGTAACAGCAAGCTGAGCAACAATACGTTTAGTGGGAATTTGAAGGTGAAGCAATAGCATCCTCTGGGTCACAAATATACTTTATTTGTTTTGCCAGGCAACAAATACATGTCACCACTGAGAGATGATTAGGAAATAATTAAAGAGCAACTTAACACCACCTGGAAATCTTTGCTGACCTGCAGCAGAGGTTTAACCTTTAACCCTGCTGCAGTGAAGTACAGGGGAACTCCAGAAGCCAGTTAGAGTTGAAACAAACTTGAAGCTGTCAGCCAGAGAGGGCAGCAAAACACTGCTTTTCAGCCTGGTGCTACGTCTCTCTTTAAGTAAAGGTTGTGCACCAAGAGAAGTCAAATTTAGGTTTTGAAAAACAGGACCCACTGATCTACAATGTGGTGGCCACCAACTATTTATACTATTTTATAATTGTTATCCTTATCCTTTCCAATCTCATATGTATAAATATGTAAGAGTAAATACCACAAACACCTCTCAGTGTCGCACAATACAGGCAACACGTTGACAGCACCACACAACTACAGCCTCCAAAATGACCATTCAGTTGAATCAACACCTCTAAACTGTTCCAACAGAAAGTGAACCTTCGTGAAAGTAGGATTTACTGCAAAGCTGTTGTGTTACGTAACATTAGTCTTAGCTAGATGCACCACAGGCCTAACTTTATTTCCATGATTGTCTTTTTAATGCAAATCGAACGCATGTCTCCTACCATCGTACAGTATACCTCAACACAATAGTGACTTTAATGTATACCCGTCCATCTGACAATGATTCCCCCGACCCACTAAGCCCAGCTACATTTAAGCCTGCTCCCTCAAGTCCAACATTGTATAAATGTGACAGTTTTGCTACAGGATTGTCAATAACACTGTGATAAAATGAGGAACATTGCCTGTGTAAGGTGTTGGACAAATATTGGAACTAGCAGATGAAAAAGGTCACACACACAAAACCAATTTGGCACTGCAGTGTTCAGCCGAGCACTACTTTGCCCGATCTCGTGAAACAGTTGTCGATCGAATACTTAGCCAACAATGTTCAAGAGCAAGTTAGTGAAGTGGTTATAAAACAAGCCAGCAAGTAAGTACAGCCCAGCTCTAAATAGCAGCGTAATACAGTTATCCAGGCATGCATCAAATGATGTAAGAAACCATGACCAAAACTCTTCCTCTCATTTTGTTGCCAAGCAACTTCACTTGGAATCACAAAATAATGTAAAACCTCTTCAAATCTCTCAGGGTCAGCTGAGCAGCATCAGCAAACAACAGTTTTACTTGGAAAACATGTAGACAAAGTAGTGAGTCAGTGTTTAGATTTATTCAAACAAAAAGGCTGAGGCTGTGGATACAAATCTCAAGTAGGAAGTAAAGAAAATATATAAGGCAAAGTCTAAAATGTACACAAAGCTATTTGAATGCTTGAAACTCATCCTTAAAACACTGAATATCATTTTTACCACAGAGTTTTTGTTTCAGAGACACTTGCAACGGCATGTCGTTAGGAGTTGAAGTGCAAGTCAGTTGTGCATGCTTGTTTATTTCTCTCAAATTCGTATTCCGGTCATTCCCCCGAACGTTATGAATTATTCCTTATCATACTAGAGCTATAGTAAGTGTGCTTTACAGTACTTAAAGAAATGTCTTATTGCAGAACGCATGGTTTGTAGAGCGCTTAGGTCCTGTGCAGATGTTGGGCCGGGGTTTGGGGATCCACCCCTGAGAAAATGTAAAGTTTCTTTTTACTGAAAACTATGCTATTTCACATCATTTTAGACCATTATTATTACTGTACATAACGCCCATAAGGCTTAAAGACAAAACCTTCTATAGTTATAGTATAATAACTGTATTATTTACAAGAAAATGTTAAATAATGTTACATAAAATTTATATTTATTGCTGTCCCCAGCGCCAAAACTCTGAGGCACTGTGCCGAAGCTGTATAATGGCGGAGAGAACGCTGGTACTGACATGCACTATCACATGCACTATCATCGCTCGCTATGATTAAGGGTGCTGATCAAAGTCTTGCAAGATATTCATGTGGCATTGGTGATGTCAGTCACAGGTTCCCGACTGAATTGAAAGCCAGCACCTTCCCCAACGCCCTGCATGTCAGTTCCGCCACCATAATTGTCTGAGTATGTGTTTGTGTGCATTAGTAAATGTGTAACACTGAAGCTTCACCCTAACCATTTGTACTGACCTCATAGTACAGTCTATGTAGCATTTACCACTATCTTTGTCAGTCCTTGGAGACAACAATTCCTGACTCTTCCCGACTCGCTTAAGACACACACTGCAACACAATCTAATTATCTTGCACGCAAATATTAATAATTCAAGAAAAATGTGTTCTTTTTGACCTTAAAGCAACCACCAATTCCTGAGCTATTCCCATTGACAATAATATATTTTAAAGAATGACAGTTTTATGAAAGACATTACTAAAACGTTGAGAAAATGCAACCCTTTTGCCTCGTTTTCAGCAGCCTCTATTAATCCTGTTAATGGTTTCATGAAAATAATTTGAATAAATTGATATCAACACAGCTGTGGCATGGACAGATGAAGCTATGCAGCCAGGCCTACCTTTGGGAGTCTAAATGGGGTCTCTGCATGGCTGATTTGAGGACGAGAGCATCAGGCCGAATGGCCTTCTGTGGGGAGGTCTTAGGGCTGGTGTCAGAGTCACCACTTTCATCATCCACCTCTCCCATAGCTTTGACATAGCTACTGCTGCGCATCCGCCGACAAGGAATCTCATCATCCCTCTCGCCTGGGTATCCAGCCCACTCATCCTGGGGCACCTGTGGAAATGAACACACCTGTATTGAATATTACACATTCATAACCATAAGTTATATTACATTTAATTGAGCCAACATCTGTTGTGACTTGTTAACCATGATGGATTACAGATGTATCAGTGGGTTGTCTTGCTCAGAGACAAAAATGTCAGCCTTGTACAATGAGCTACATCAGAAAAATTATTTGCAAGTACAATAGGGCCCAATTAGCCAAACGAGTGTGAGAACTGTGTCCGACAAGTAGGATAAGCTCCGGCTGGTTTTTCCCTAAACAGAAAATTAAGCTGATTCACATCCCTGGTTTCAAGCTCCACTTCATTTCATTCCCCTCTGAGCCTGGCCTCTCAAATTAAACTCAATGCTTAACCTTACTCCACCCACGAGAATCAGATCCAATGGGGCTCTCTAAGCTGTTCCTCTCTGCAGCCATGATAAGGCACTTTTTTATCATTCTTATGAAAAACATTACCTACTGTTACTGACATGGTTTGAACCAAAGCAAGTATGGAACCTGACAAATAAAGGAGAAGTTTATGGGGTTTTTTATGTTTGAAAAAGTTGTATCAACTGATTGAAATTATGTTAACACATAAGACAAAAGGTGACATTTATTCATGCTAAACTTGCACACATTCTAAACTCTTTTAAAACGAAATAGTTTTTAGTATTTCTCAATTCTCTTTGACTTCAAGAATAACAAGTTCAATTTATACAAAAAATAAATACGTTTTTAAATAAATACAATCGACATGCTTAGGTTAGCTGCCTTTCTATTTCTCACAAACATGTCAATTTCAAAAATACATAAAATAACACTAAAACTGGTATTTTGTGTGATTTTTTTCAACAAATTGCACACATGCAAAGCCTCTTAAGGGGGAAAGAGAATAAGATAATTGCTGGTAAGAATTTAAGTTAGAATGTGCAATATTTTCACGTGACAGTGATTCAAGCTCTTTAATTAGCTGCTCTCAACACTTCTGTCAGCGAGGTCCTTCTCAGTAAAATCCTCTACCGCACTAAGAGTCGTGAGTTTTACACTTCCGACATCAGCAACAGCGGTTTGGCTGGAATAAACACAAAACTGGGTTACCACTGTTTATCAGCCCGATACTGGCTGGAAGTGTGTGGGGGAGTGCAAGCGAAGGCTTTATCCCATCTGTATTCTTTCGACTAGTGGGTGGTAATAACAAGGGGCAGTGCATCCTGTGAGGGAATTGGTCATGTACTGTGGATTTAATATAACCGGAGATAAATCAATCACAACCATGATCTAAGCAGCGAGGCTTATAAGTATGTTTTTACTATCGTTTGCATGGGTTTCCCTAGGATGTTAAGGTTTGCAGAGTCCAAACATTTTGGTCATTGTCGAAGCGCAGGATATAAAGGTAACGCCAATACTTGTACAGGTTTTGGTAACTGCATTCACTTTAGTGATCTGAAAAATGATACTTGATACTTTTAGACATTTCAAACGGCTCACAGTGAGCTGGACCCACTGCTAGATCCATCATTTAAACACACAATGTGTGATTTCCTGCTGCTAGGGGTCTCTAGATCAAAACGATAACAAAAAACAGGAGTTTGGTGACGTTGTGACGTCGCGTGGTGTCATGGTTGTTCACCACTATCGTGCCGTCATTGCGGTCAGCTACTCCCGCTTAGCATTCCTTCATTGTTTGTTGTTTAGGAGACTAATTACCCGCGGGGGGGGTCTCCCCCCTCTCCAAAGCAAACAGAGGTAGTGAGTAAAACCGGTAAAAGATAAAAAAATATTATACATATAAAGAATTTTTTTTTTTTCTTCTCCGTCATTCAACTTTAAATGATTCTAAGTAATATCAAGTTTTCCAGTTTCACCATTTGCGGTATGTCAGCAGTATGTCAGCATTTCAACAACTTTATAACTTTACTAATATCCACAACCTAGCCTTCCTTTCATTCATTTTAATAGAGTCCATGTTTGTGGTTTGGAAGAAAATTAATGTGAAGTACCGTGTGAGATTCATCAGCATATTTCGAGATTGAGCTCAAATACTACTTTACATCTGCAGGATCATCAAACCAGTTGAATGGAAAGGGTGAAAGTACCTTTTAGAATAGCACTCATATTGCAAATCAAAACATGGGCATACTTTATGCAAGGATTTGTAGAAAAGGATTAATAGAATTTCCTTCACACTCTTGGCGGTGATGCAGTTTGTGTTGTGTTTTTATGCTTGCACAGCTAAGGCTGCCAATCATACGCCTGAGGCTCGAGCAGTAACTTTTAAATCAGCACACTGTCATTAATGGCACAACATCACTGCTAATACCAAAAAAAAAAACGAGCTCTTAAATTAGCTTTGACTGTCGGCCACAGGAGCACAGCATATGTTTTTGACATGCGAGCAAAAACTACAGAAATCATCAACATTCAAACACGTATATAATCAGGGCCATGACGTCATGTAGCATAACTATCCCTTAATGTTAAATATTCTACTAAGTGTAAACAGTGACTTAATATTACAGCATCAGGATTAACATAGTGATTAAGTGATTGTGTGTTAATTACTGTACACTGTGCTGTTCTGCCACCAACGTATACACACATAAGCTCATGTTCTGAAAACCAGTAGGTTTTAAATCAGATTTTGCTGCGATAGTAATCAAGGTAGAATACAACTAACTCTTAAAAAGTGAATACCATTAATATCTCTGATTGTCATATTGAATATACCGTTTACATTAGAGATAGAACTGTGATTTAATATTGACGAGTCAAATCCTTCATGGGATCTAAATCAATGCCCCTTGGTGTTCCTGAAGATGGTGATTTACAATGGCATCGTATCACACACTGCGTGCTCGGGCACATTACTGTTCAGTCATGTACCAAGTACAACACTGTGTCAGTGTGTGGCGCAGCTGTAGCACTTGTCCCAGGGGAGCGGGCAGCCTTAGCTCCTGAAACAACAGCCCCGGGCGCAGGGCTGTCCCAAATGCTCTGCCAGTTACTCACTTGACCCAATCATATAGCTTTGCTGTTTCTCTGCCGCTTTCCCCGAACTGTTGTCACAGAACGAACTGTGGCTGATACCCCTCTTTTTCCACCTCGAGGGAGAGTAAAGCTTTCTCCGCCAGATCGGTTCTCACTATCTGGTCTTTCCTTTAACACCTAAAATATTCTCTGACTTGACAGGTGAAAGACTCGACAGCATAAGGCACATAACATTAAAACCATGAACATTTTTCTGCTGTGTGGAAGGGGGCAAATGGGAAAATGTAGAGAGATTTAGAGATGCTAATAATAGCACCCATTGCTTTCCACCATCATTAATGTAGTATATTTTACTCGGATGTTTCCCCGAATGTTTTTGTAGTCAAGATGAAAAGGTTTGTGAAGCATTTAAGACCATATGCTACTAGATCTCTCCTTTGAATCCAAAACAAATAAACTTATTTTGGGCAGCATGGCTCACTGCCATGTTGCCAGTATACAACAGCAGAGTTGGGAAATAAATGATTATCATTCGTTTCGCTAATGTGGTGATACTAGGCAACATCTTTTTGTGACATCTGCTTAAAAAAAAAAAAAAAAAAAAACGTTGCACTTTCCAACCCTGCTTAACTTGTTAAGATAACATGAATTAGCTGACCTGCTTCTCTCTCCCTTCAAAGACCTATCAGTAAAACTATCACGCACGCTAATATGCTGTGCATACATTTATCCTCTCCCACATGAGTAGAATAAAATGCAGCAATTGTCTGGAAACGAAATTAATCAGGCTTAAAGACGACAATAAAGTAAAATAATAATTTTCCTCATAATGCACGACCGTTGATCTGGGGCTGTGGTTAACAAGGCAGCCATCACTCACGGAAGCGTCGCGCTAGCTCATTAGCATTTCCTAATTTTTGTGCTCATTTGATGCTACACCTGAAGGAACATGTTCAGCTGTGCCTCTGATGCAGATATACAGGCAAGCTGTTTCCCACCACCATCAGTAAATACTAAACACTGAGAATACTTTGTACAAAAATAACCTTTGGATAAAGCGTCTTCTCACTGCAGAGGGTGATTTCGTACGACCATGTAGCACACGTTAATGTGTGTATAGGACAAAAAAAATACTGACTTGTAAGAACTAAGAAAACTATTTCTAGTTTGTAAGTGAATGGGTCCTGTCATTTCTTCCCACAATAGGCTGGTTAGTTGTTGAAATGATAAGATATGTGATTTGTGACACTGAATGCCGTCTTCTTAATTCTGAAGTAGGTTTTGAAAGCTTAGTCACCTACTTGTTGTAACTGCAGAAAGCAATTGCAGGTTGTTAAACGCTCTTCGACAGAAGTGCAGATTATTACCCACATCTGTCTCTGTAATTTCACCTGTGGCATGTATTTATAGGTAAATGCTCTGTTGGTTTTTTTTGGGCACACAGTACCACTCTCTAAATGCAGGGAGCACCAAGAGACCCAATGTGTTGCAATGGCCACTTTATATCATAGGGAGGACGGCAGCAGCAACCTTTAGGGATATTACAGTAGATACTCTAATAGAGACATCAAGAGGAGATCAGGTTCTTCCCCAGATAATCTTTTCAAATTCACTGCCATTGCCTGAGAGATTTCATTATTCCACTAATGCACTGCACTGGCTGCATTTCAGACAAGGAAGGGCAAGAACATATGACTGGTTGAAGCTAGATGATTCCATAAATCCTCTGGTTTTGCCTTAACTGCACACTTAAAACGGTTTCTAACCTTCAAAACATGCTAAGATATCTTGGGAGCAGGCCAAACCATTATTTATTTACACTTTGTTTACCCAGCTTAATCCTGTTAAAATGAAGTATTTCTCGCACATAGGAGACCTGGCCAAGTTAGCAATAGAAGATCAATCTTAATATTTTAAAGAAAGCAATATAAATGCAAAAAATAGAAAGTAGATAGGCTTTTTAGCCTTGAAACCAGGCCTATACATATGAAGTAAATTGTCAGTTTTTCAAGACAATAGTTGCAAAATCACTATGGAACATTGTCACTATCTCAGCATTGAGCCTGATTTAGAGCTTACACATTATTAATTATAGCTCTAGATTAATACGGATCCTTCAGATTCTCCCAATAATTTCACCATGTGCAAATGTTCATTTTGTTTGACGGAAGCTTCCCTCTACAACAGCAGTTGTCGGTTTAGGAGGCTAGCCTGAAGACTTGACACTTGCTAAAACAAGATTATTTCAACCACTTGCCCAACGCAGACCTGTCCTCCTCATCACCAGAACACACAGACCTAAAGGACCCAGACACATCAATCAGATAAAAATCCGATGAGCACACAGAGCGTTGACCACAACGCCTGTGTACAGATCCCTCCTCACGGATTCCAATGAATAAGGCTCTCAGTGTAGACACGCTCAGTGCAGAATGTGCCCATGTGACAGCTGCAGGGTCTCTGCCTGCTGACACAGAAGCTTGTCAAATGCCAGTTAGAGAGCCTCTGTATTGACAGTCTTCCTGTCCCCATGGCACGCAAACAACCGCGGTCTGTGTCTGTGTGTAATTGTGCACTTCACATAGCATCAAAGTGCACGCACTGGGCAAAGATTCAACATTTTCCACCTTTTTCAAGCATGGACAGAAATGCCTCTGGAAGCTGCATATGAGAGCAGCACTATTCACTGTCTTCAGTAAAGTAACATTCCATTACAGTGCTATATAACGCAGTTGTGGATTTAAAAAAGGGCTACAGCAGAATGAGTGCGATCTTCTAATAAGACATACTTCATCTTAAAGGGGAGTTGGGGTAAGCTTTAATAAAGGCCAATCCCTTCAGCTCTTCTCATCCCCATCACAGTAGACCGTTTCATAACGGGCTGAGAGGGGAGTCCAGGCCACCGTCTCTTTATAGAAAAGAGTTCCAAAGCACAGCTAACCCCTAAATATATTATTAAGGCCTGACGATGCCCCTTTTTTATTTAGCAGAAGGCACTGAAATCCCTGTCACACTGTAGCCGTTATATGTCGATCACTAATCAACTTCCTGTGAGGCTATTTGAAGTATGAATTGAGGCTGACAGTATTCCACTGCGAGTCAATCTGGCTGTTTTGCTAAGTGCTGAATATTAACAAATTAAAAGAGATTGAATCAAAGATAGCCATAACCTCAAGCACTTGGCTTTAGGCTGTGTTTCTGAAGCCAGCACCTGTGGCTAAACTAGTTCATACTCGTAATGTGTCAGTGGGCTAGCAAAGACAGAGGCCGGGAAAAACTGTGTATAGCACAATTTATTTCTATTTTAGTGTGCTGCCTCCTACATCAGCTCTGGCTGAACAGTATATATGTTTTGTTTAGACACCAGACCTGTGTGTTTTCTACATTGCAGTCTAGCTCAGGTAGTCATTTATTCTCAGTCTTTCAGCGTGACATTGATTCGCTCAATTGATTTCTACATCTTAATAGACAATAGCTCCCTGAGGTGACTACACAAAAGGGGATCCTGGTTAAATATATCGGCTTCTCACACTGGACACTGTAATTGCCCTCAGGAGAGTAACAGAAAGGTGGAATCCGAAAGGCCTCCCTGGCAGGATTCCTAATCAATACATCAATCACTGCATTTAACTCGGAAGGTCCTCTATGGAGCCGAGTGAATATTGAGCTCAATTATTTTTAGCTATATTTTCAGATGACAGACTTTAGGTGATGTTTAGGGTTTCTATACATTTTCTGCCCCGTCAACCTATTACTGGAATTCAGCCTTGAAATACTCTCTTTTGATCGCCATTTCTAAAGAGATGGATATTATATACAAGCATCTTAGCGAATGGCTTCGACCGAGGCTACGTATTTTAACTTTTGAACAAAGAGCAGCACCATTGTTGCACGTACGTCGAGGTCGCTTTGACAATTGAGTAAAGTAACTGGAGTAGGTAAACTAAAGTTCATCTTTCATATCTTAAACGGTCTAAATTGCCATACATGAAATCACATATTGCACATGAACTCTTATGTATGACTGGCAGGTTGACAGGCGCTAACAGGTGCTCCCTCTTAAATGGAATAAAAAGAATAACAAACTGTTAATTCTCTTACCGAAAACCCCAATTTAATATGGAATACATAACCAGTATTTATAAATGTTGACATATACCAGCAGTAGCATATAATCAATTAGGTTAGTAGCTCCAAACACAGACATACCATCCACATACAGTATAACATAAAGAGCGTTAATCCAGCTTTATATATCTATATATATATATATATCTTTCCTATTTTGTTTGATTTCCATTTAAATATAAATGAAGTAAAGCATCACACACCTGCAGGTAGTGACATATCCGCGATGGCTTGAGGTCCGAGTGCATCGTGGGTTTATCTAGATTAAGCGATGACTTCCTATAGGCCTCCTTGGCCTGGCTGACCGTCAGTGTTGACCAGGAGCTTCTCTTCATAAATTTGCCCTCAGGCGCCATAGCCATGCTCTCGCAGGCCGAGCACTTGACATCATTGTTACTCTTAGAGGTCTTGAGTGACAGGTCTCCAAAGTGGTGGCTGTGCATGGAATCTGGGTAGCAGTGGCTCACATGTTCCCCATGGTGCCGCGACATGACACTGGGTGTGCGGTAGGTGCTGTCGCTATCCAGATTGTCGTCGGAGCTCCACCAGCCGCCAGAGCGGTGCTTGCGTTCTTTGCTCTTGCTCCTCTTGCTACCGTGTTTGGTGGAGTGGTGGCCATGATGGTGATAGCTCCCGCCTCCACCTCCCATAATATCACCTTTTGTGCCATTCATCTTGGATGATCCCTCCAGGGAGTGGGACTTGGTGAATAGCTTCTGGACAGAATGAACGAGGTGTCTGATGCGGCCAGGACTCTCGCTGCGTTGCTCAGTGGTGGTGGAGGTGCGCTGGTACTGTAACGTGTGGAAGCCATCGCGGTGTAGTGGCAGTTGTTTCTCAAACTGGTCTAGTAGGTTAGCAGGAAGGCGGTTGCTCTTGGTGCCGGCGAGATGGGAGGAGGCGGCCGCCGCGGCTGCAGCAGCGGCCACAGCCGGGGAGGTGGCTGAGGCTGTGATGGCAGCGCAGTCGTCCCGCGTTGCTGAGTCATAATACTGAGAGCTGTAGTGCATTCTGGGGAAGGTGCTGCTTGAGATGTGGTCAGACGGAGCAGCTTGGGGCATCATGACCGAGGACATCATCATGCAGTCAGAGTGGATGGAGCTGCGCGGCGAGTAGCGGTGGTGGAAGTCCATGGGGCAGCTCTCTGTGGGGCTGAGCAGGTAGGACGAGTGGCGGGAGTCAGAGCCATGGTGAGCGTGGAGGTCATGGACGTGGGGGTCATAGTCCAAGCCGTAGGGTAAAGGGATCTGGTGCTGGGATCGGCTGCCCGATAAGCCCTTCATGTTCCTGGCTGGAGGGAGGCGTCTGCCTTCATTGAACTTTCGAGACGGGGACCAAGGTGGAAACTTCTGGTCTGTTTCAGAGAAGGGGAAAGAGAGAAGAAGAAAAAAAGAAATAAGATACAAGGGAGTTGAGAGAGACTTGCTCTGATATTTAAATATTTCATACTCCCACTTTATGCTGTTTCCAAGACAGTATACACCAAGGGGCCAATAATGGAAGTGAACACTTGCAATGGAGAGACAACGTTAACTGAGAAGTTGTTACAATATTACAGTATACAAGGAAGCATAATTATTTATAACGGAGTGTTGAATTGAACTTAAGTTGTTAACCATTCTATTGAGGTTAGAAATGTGGATAAACCTGCAGTATAAAAGAGATAAACATGACAAAAATAACTGTGCTGCTTTTAATATAGTATGGTGGCACAGATATATTTCTCAAGAGATATATTTCTCTTTTAAATAAGGTTTGAATTCTTCCTCTCTTTCTACAGGCAAAGGCTTTGTACTTGTACTTAATGACACACTGTGTCAAATCTCATCTCATCCGAAAAGAAGTAGTTTCACTTCTGCCCTCAAAACAGCTTGGAGGTTTTAAAGCTCAATGAAAAGGAATTTACTTCTAATGTATAATTTGTCATAGATTACTGATTATCTCCTTCAAGCTATGATGACTTGAATAATCTATTGGAATATTATCACACAACTGGTTTTAATTGTTTTCCCTTAAGGGTAAATGTCATAAGAAGAGCGCAGAATGACAACAGGTATATACTGTAGATGTTCATTAGTGACACACTGATGAGCATGAATGATGAATAGTATTAATGTAAGTATATTGAAAGATGCAATAGTTTGGATACTTGTCAAATGAGAAATGAGAATGAAGTTTGCTAACGACGGCTGTTGCCTAACACAGTATGACCATCTGAAGATATTGTCTAAAGACTGACACGCTGCTCCAAAATACATTAACACTGATGAACATGATGATGATTAACATCCTGTTTCAACCAGATATTTCCTAGTAGAGAAGCAAGGCTCCATCAAAATGCTTTTTCGTGGTGTTTGCTGCCAGAAAAGAGCATTTAAGTCATAAGTTAAAAGACCAGGCTAAAAAAAAGACTGTTTTCTAAATATCATTGTCATTGTGGAGCTAAGCACACGTGCACAAGCCTCATTTCCGCTCCCACGGGGGGCCATGAATGGACAGCCGTGTGCTTATCGATAGGTGTGCCCACTCCACCACACATGACCAGAGTGTCAATGACCAGAAGGGCAAAGAGACCGATTTGCGTTGCAAGGTTCTCCAACAGCGCCAGAACAGCTGTCATTACGCACGACCGTTACGGACGACCGTGGCTATTTATAGCACCCACACCCCTAGTTCATCACATGTAAACCGTCACAGCGCTATATCTCAATCATCATAATTCATCAGAAGGATGATAAATGATTAATGTATAGAGCTCATATTGAAACAGACTTTACAAAGTGTTTCACAATTTAAATATTATTGACACTCATCACTTATAGATAATTAAAAATGCTGTTTAGAAATGACATTTTACAGAACTCTGTGTTCACTGCAAAAATAAGTCAGTGAAGTTGGCAAACACCCTAAACAAAGAATGTTTTACTAGGAGGTCTCTCACCTTATATTTTATGTCCATTTCACACAGCTTTCTCTTACGCCTGCCTGGTCTAAAGTACGCGTGAGGTGCGCACAGTCTCACCTCACGTTCTTCTTTGATAAAAACTAATTTGCATATGGGGAACTGTGTACATTTTTTGCGCGTACATACAAAACCTATCCCACAGCAATCTTGTAAAAAGTAGGGAGTTGAGCAAATTGAGCAAACTCCTCTGGAATCTGTGATTAAAAAAAAAAGAAAGTATTATTTCTAAAGCCCTGTGGTGGTGAACCACTTGTTATTAGCTGTATGCCTAATTATATTGAGAAGAGCTGTGCACATCACTGGGCCGTGATCATAAAGAGCAACATATTTTGTGCTACTTCAAAGAGACTTTTAGATGAGAGAATTTAGTAGATTTTATATGAGGGGTTAAAAAGTTCAGCAGAAAAATCCTTTTGCTCTGCCGATCTCTGGAAGGCGATTTAGGATGAGTTTTTCATATCTTATTATCTTCATACAATGCTAAAACAATATGCGCATTGTAAGATCAGAGTTTATGATAGGCAACATTTATTGTACTCAACGTTAAAAATGACAAAAAGACTAATGTTGTACTCCTGCAATTCCTTTCAATTCTTTCCTCTCGCCATGATATTATGATAGCATCACTTCTGGTTGTGTTGCCTTTAAACATGAACACTGTGGAGTTCTACAGAGTGAGAGTACACTTCTCCAGTTTCTCTGATGACGACTGTGGGCACTATAATCTGTGGTAGATCAACAACAGACCTGCTCTTCTAGTTGCAAAGCTTTGAGGACACAGTGGCTGCAACACAGGAGTTTTATAATTAGTATCCGAGAGATTCTGTAAGTCAATAGGATCAGTTATTTGTGTCTGCAGCTGGTGATACCTCATTAGTAATGTTCTGAAACGCAGTAACTGCTAATAAATAAGTACGAAGTGATCTGTTCGAATGCAAGGAAAATGTCCAAAAGTTTTGTCTTCGTTTTTAATTTCCAGATTTATGAAAGTTAGCACTGCAGATACTGTATTTGTGACAATAACCACATAAAACCCCTCTCTTTGCCTAGTTTACTTAAAAACTGGGAGAAAGAGTTTTCCAATTTTAAGAAAAAAAGTTTCTTCTAAATGATATGATACTGAAATTGTGTTATGTGTAAATGATGTTTGACTATACTTGAATAATAAAATGTCCGTATCCAACAAGTGATTAGCTACTTATTTAAATCCTATATTGATGCCACAGTTTGCCCTGTAATGTAAAGTGAATCCATTATTCCCTGGCCCTGTTTATTATAACTAGTCAAAGGCAGTAGCAATATGTATTATTATTCTCCATTTTCCTCCCTTTCTGACTGACGCACAAATCTTGATCATACTTCCTGTTCTTCTGTGGCCTATCGAGATTCAAGACGACATCTCAAACAGACAGAACCTTTCAAGAAAATGTGTGAAAATGAGCAGCATTAATAAAAGCATCTAATATTATTGCTTAGTTTCCTGCATAACAAAATTACAGCCTGCACCTTAGCAGTATGTGATAAAAGCTGTAAGGTAAATGTGCAGCCAATGCTGAAGCGTCTTGAGTGTCTGCCATTCCCCTGTAATTAATTACTTTAAGTTCTCTGCAGCAGGAAACCCCAGTCTGGAACAGTGCACATCGCCTTACATAACATTTGGGATCTCTGATCTCACACACCATTTCAAAAGGAGCCAGAAATAAAATTCACAGTTGTCATGGCAACCACTGCTGAAAACCCAGGAACTGTAATAGGATTTTTCAAGGTTGTTTGGGGTGGATCCCAGCCTCAAAAAAAAAAAAAAAAAAAAAAAAAGGAGAGAAAAAAGACACATACAGTATGTAATGTGATACAGAAACTACAGCTTGATTTGCCGTACGGGCTGCTGTGTTTGGTGCACCGTTACCAATTGTGCTGCGTTTTGTGGAGTTCAAATGAATGAAGAATTTAAGCACCAGCTTGGAGACGGACACATAACCAAACCCAGAATTAACTGCACATTTTATTATATCCCATATGTCTTACGATATGGCTTACAGAATGTAAACGCCTCTCACCCCGGGGTCCCCAGGATTGCATAAACCTCCATTTGAAATGAATACGGTTTGGGAAACACTTCACTAACCCTTAAAATCCACCATCAGTGGGATTTGTTGCGCTGCAGGTTTTTACAACATCTCTGAGTAGATGTAATTATTGTTTTCATTTGATTGATTTCTTTGCCTTGCTTCTTATTTTGGTTTTAACTACAGTAAAATAAATTAAAACCCACTATTATTCACCAGAGAGCGTAATCACCCACATACTGTATGTAATTCATTTTTACATTTCATTTCTGTCTTTATTTTTAGCAGAGGGTGTATTTTTGGTTAATATTAAAACACACTCAGTACAACTATTGTGGAGCAGTAGATGTAGTGTGGTAGAGCTTCATTGTAATAATCTCTTTACAGTGAACATACAGTAGTACCATCCGTCTGGGTTCCTCTCTTTATTTATTCTCATTTCCACCATCATAGCTCTGTGTTGTCTCCCTAAGTCTCAAATTCACCGCATTGAAGTAGATGACATCGAGCGGTTGCTGAGGCAACAAAATGTGCACAGTACATGAGTAAATGTACTTAGTTACATTCCACCACTGACTGTGTGTGTGTGTGTGTGTGTGTGTGTGTGTGTGTGTGTGTGCTGTATAATGCAGTCAAAGCATGTATATGCAAACATACAATATAGGCTGCCTGCTCCATCAACATATTTGTTCAAATGCAATCTCTCTCATATAGTGAGGAAGCAACCTATTAAAAAAGGCATGTTTAGCATTTTGCATTATCTGGTTGGATCAAGCTGTGTAATTGAGATGAATCACCGTACGGTAAGACATTAAAGACATCAGCTTCAAACTCTGGCTTCTCGTTAGAGGGTCTTAATATTTTAATACCTGCTTGAGACCCATTTTTTCTCTCTCAAGACAATAATCTGTTTTATCTCCCACTAAATGTAATCATAGTACTACATGTTACTGGGTTACAGCTTGAAATCGGTTGTTGAAGCGACTCTTCGCAGTCTTCTACGGCACTTTTCGTCTGAATGAAATAGTAGTTTGTGCCTGTTTAGCCATCTCCTCTACAAATACCCAACAGTTACAGCAGAAACTTTTCCACGCCGTTATCTTTTAGCTTGCACTGTACGTACGTGGTGTAAAGATGCTCACGTTACTGGGTCAGTCCCCAGTCGGAAACATGAATATTATGAAATAATGAAGTAGCAGACAGGACACAAAACATCTGTCTGCTCCCACAGAGTGGTGTCTGTATCACTGTCAGCCTCATCTGCATGTTCTCCCTGCAATCACCCCTGCATTCTGTTTACATAAACCCTCTCGAGGTGGTTTGATTACCCCATAATCAGCTGTTTAGAGACTAATCTTTAAACCCAGATTGGTCTCTTTAGCTATCAACCTATTTATTTCAAGTAGAGTCAATTCGACATGAATCATTTCTAGAGAGAGACAGAAGGAAGAAAATAAACGACCAAGAAGGTGCTAAAATGTTTGCAGTTGATTAATCAATCATTAAGCAGATGTAGATTACGGCTGCGGTGTAATTATCTACGATAACTTTAACATACCCCTCATTAAGTCCACTGCTACATTCAGCCACTCCAGGGTTACTGTTAATACATTCAAACTTTATATCTTATCTGTAGTGTCACATATATTTGGTATTATTAGAATCAAAGCGATGGTGTTGCCTCATTAACCCAATTTTGAAAGAACTTTTTTTTCACCAACAATCAACAAGTAAGCCGGGGTTTGATTGCATGTGCGTACTTAATTGTTATCGCAAGTTTATCTCTGTGTTTTCACACGGCGAGTACAAAAGGCAAGGTGAAGTTAAATATAGTAACACTCACAATACTTTTACAGGTGCTTCATCAAAAACTCAAACCGAAGGTACAAAGCAGACAAGGGATCCATACGCTAACAAATAGCTCCCAATATATGTAGTGCAACACTTTGAGATCTTCTTCAGGCTTTGTCAAGACTTGGCAAATTGATTGAGCTTTTTTTTTTTTTACCAGAGAACATTCTAACTGGCAACATTTACGGATAACTTTATCCTCCGAGAGCTATTTCATCCCCGAGGTGAATGTGAATGAGTCGAGCTGTCAACTCTCTGTAGTTTTGAATCTCTGCATTGTAGAGTAAAAATGTGCACCATTGTATTTAAACTCAATATTCATGTCAAGCCACTTATCTATCTATATATATATCTATATATCTATATCTTTATCTATCTCTCTATATATACAGATATATATATTTTCAACTATATTGAACGCTACTCTTCATATTGAATGTGTGTGTATGAAGTAGCCTGTGGCAGATGTCCCGGCGGAGCAGGAGGCCAGTGACACCTGCCACCAGTCCATAGTGAGGATGTGAGGGTGGTGCGGTCAAGTTATGGGAGTTCATATCGTATATCAACTTGGTCCAGTACACAAACACACACTGACTGTCTGCTGGAGGAGGCTTGTGTCATCCAATATTTGCAACAGACTGCTCTGCAACTACTGATACATAGTGACCAGTGCGCCGTACACTGTGTGCGGGGGAGGTGACATCAAGGCAGGGGTTGCCGGCAGGCTCAACAAACTAAAATTACTAGCTGTGTCACAGGGATGAGTCTGGATACCCTGCATGCAGTAACAGAGGGGAGGAAGAGTTCCTCCGCTCTATCTTGGACAGTACCGCCCACTCTCCCTACGATGAGCTGACGCAACTATGAAGCACCTTTAGCCTCCAGCTCATTGGCCTGAGGTGAACCATGGAGTGTCTCAAGTGCTTAGTTGAACAGACTTCCATGTGGCCACACAGCTCATACGTCTTATTCTACAATAGCACCAGTTTCAGTCACTAGGAAAGTGCTGCAGTCTGGTCGCAAGCAAACCTCCATGAGCGTACCTCTTTTTTTTTGCAGCTCAGGTGCGAGTGGGTGAATGGAACAGGCCATAGATTCCATATATATGGAAAAGAGCGGTTGCGCTTGGATAATTATAGGTTTTAAGAAAACGCATGTGCATCAAGTGACAATATAATCTTACAGTACGAGAGGATATCTAAAACCAGAAGCGGAAGGAGAAAAGGAGGACGTGTAGTGGGAGAGATTGATGGACTTCAGAGGGGAGAGAATTAAGATCCTGTTTAAGCTCCTGAAAGGCTTTTGAGAAAAACAAGCAAGTTTGTTTCCATTTTAGGGTGAAGGGAACATTTTAGAAGATTACAGTTATAGTTCAGAAGATTACACGCTGCCACGGTAAATCAAACGGTAAAAGTTGCTACTGTATTAAAAGAAAAATAGTTTGTTTTTGTAAAACAACTTCATTATGGTGACAATGTGTATGCTGTAGCTGGTTTACTGAATGAAAATGCTTTTAGTAGTCTTGGTTGATTTTTCTTTTTCTTCAATAAAATACGTTCTATAAATGCAAATACTCCCTCTTGGCTCTTTAAGACCTCACATTGCAAGTCCATGAAACATTGATGAGAGCTTTCCTCTATCACAGCTTATGCAACAGCTATTGTGGTGCATGATCAACAGGCTGTTTCCTCTCCGCCTTAAATGTGCTGGAGTCAGCACCTGATGCAGCATGTAAAACATTTTTTTTTTTCTCCTAACAAAGATGCCACACACTGAGGGGGGAAGAGGAAAAAAAAAAGAGAGTGGGGAAAGCCTCACTGCTTGTTTTGCTCCCTGGGAAACCAGTGTGCTGCTGGCTGCTAAGTTAGAGCTCTGCTGCTATAATACAGTCAGCGCCTGGCCAGCATTTCCCAAGATGGTTGCATAACTTGGAATAAATGAGGCCTTCCTCCTCCACACCAATGCACAGCTAGCTAATGCCACAGGGAAGAACAGAGCAACAGGCAGCCAAACTGTAGCGCATGAATCACACTGTTGAAAAATAACATCCTTGAGATCATTTATTGATCACCGCTGAGCAAAAACATCCGTTCTTAATCAATCGTTATTATTCGCCTGGTTTGTTCCCTAGACCTGACCTCTAAATCAATGACTTGACCTCAGATGTTTATTGAGAAAAATAAGAGACATGGAATCAAATCGGGTCAGCAGCAGAGCTTTCAGTTGACGTCATGATTTACATTAAATCTATGAAGGTTTACAGGGATACTGGAGGCCAAAACTAGCAGAGAGCAGATGTGACTATGGTGAGCAGGGACTGCCAGCTTTCAACTTCAGTCTACAAAGTCCTTTTGTATTAAACACGTGTTAAAGTTTGACATGTAAAGAATACAAATTGTCCTATGTATCTTGGTGCATCTCAACTGCAAACGCTAACCTTAAAATGGAAATGGAAAGGGTTACTGGCCAACCCCCTCAATAGAGTAAAAATAATTTACAACAATGGAGAAATTAAACACAACTGCAGTGTAGTATTAACATAGTTGGCTACCTTTACAAGCACAGAGTAACACTGCTGTTGGCTACACTCCATTTAAGGTCTTATTCACGTTAAGCTGTTTACATGTACTTTCCATAGCCTGTGATTTGGTCCATCTCCCTGTTGCCATAAATAAACCAATTAACAGAATATTCCTGATACCTGAAATGTACTGCCCACGGCTAGAACATGCTGCCAAATGAAATTATGAAAGCATTCAGCAACCCCTTCTTCTTTTCGACTAAATAATAGTATTCAGTAATTTCCCACTAATTGCCAATGAGGGTCACAGTCTATCCCAGCATGCACTGGATTAGAGGCAGGCAGACAATTTTGGAGATGATAAAGTCACTCACTGACATTCAAACCTGTAGTCAATTTAGAGTCTGTGTGACTGGGCGGAAACTGATGAAGCCTCTTAGATAAAGTGCTGATATGCAGTTTATTTTAAATCAAGTTGGCTTGAACAGGAATGACATGGAGTTTGTTTACATGTGCATGAGTGTCCTGGTTATCATCAGGTTTTTTTGGAATAACTTGGATATGCGAGCTGTACTCTGCGACAGTTTTGTGGAAGTGAGAAATTATCCCCGCTGTGAACTTCTCTCTCAAGCTTCTTTTATACATTTTTTTTATTCTTCGCACATCAGCTGTAAACACTTTCGCCTTCCGATGTTGTATAACATGTGGTACAAACTAGCCAAACCCTTAACCGCCCAATTCAAACAAACAATAACCAATTTCTTCTTTTTTTTTTACACACAAGGTTATCTGTTTAGATGATCAAATGTAAAAGTTGCCATGACTTGGCAATATTTTTGATTCATACTGTGACACAGCTAATGGTAACTGCGAGTAAGAAAATGAATATACTGCACATTTAGCATTTACCATTTTTTTTTTTTAATGGCAACGTATGTTTGCTCATACACACGGGGACAGCAGTGCACGTTATATAAGTGGAAACAGTGTTAAACCTTGCAACTATCATATTCAATTGGATGTAGCTTTGCAGCAGAGGCTGCATTTCACCTCTCGATATATCCGCCCACTCCCTCCCACTGCTGCTGCTCTCTCCGCGGCAGGCAGACACTGGCTGATGTTGTAGTGATGCCACACATCCTGGACACTGCCTCAGTCTCTTCTCTGCACCCTAAAGTGGAAGAAAACGCCAAATAGGGAGCTTATAGGCCATCACTGCTCACTGTGAGGCCGCCGGTAAAGCCTCCCACACTGCATTGATTTAAAACAAAAGATATGGTCCTATATACTGATGAGCTGATCCCCTCAGGGTTTATGTGCATCGCTGAATACTTTTAAAGATATGTATACTTATTGTACATGTAATCCGAAAGAAGGGCAAAATTATTCATTTAGGTCTGAAGTAAGTCCTCAGGAGCTCATGAACATTGTTCCCCTTTGAGTCTGTGAGTTCCAGTGTAAATCGAGTACAACACATCGAGGCAGCCATGTGAGATGACCAGAAACGTTATAATCCCTTCCACATTAACTCTGCCCCTTTTCATCAAGTTCGAATCTTAACCTTTCCATTGTTTCTGGCGATATAGCAAAATATATCACTGCTGATGATACACTGTGGAGGGAGAAAACTAAACTAAAACCCAGGTGTAGGAGGTTTAGATTTGGCGTCTTGCCTTTTCTCATTCAGGTCTTGCAGCAAATGTTGACACATCTGGAACACTTAGGCCTTCTTATGTTCGAGCCTCTGCCTACAAAACGTTTACCTCGGCATTTTGCTCTGAAATATGACGACACGGAGAATACGTGAATGTGTTGTGTTATGCGTGTTTGCCATTCAAAGTATTCAACTGTAAAGTTAGCTCCTAGTTGCTGTAACTTGCAATATACTTGCATCACTTTAAATCTACAAAATGAGTCTGTGCAGTTTCTCATTAAAATAGTAAATGAATTGCATCCATTTCTGCAATATCAGTCTGTGTGTAAATACCTGAATACCTCCAGCATGTATAAAATTGTTAAGGCTTTCAGGACGTTTTGGAAAATATATACGATTTGTTGTTGCCAGAGACACTGAATAACTAAGATGTGAGTATCAAGTGCAGGAAACACTGTGGAAACAACAACAATGACCAGAAAAGCACAAACAGTCAAGCTAGATGTGTGACACAATGTCGTTCTGCATGTGCAGAAAGTGTTATTAAACCTATAATTAATAATACTGACTAATGCGATTTTCTGAGACTGATAGTAATGCCGTTTTCAAGATGATGATGTAATGCATCACCATTGATCTCTGGTTATTACATCAAGGTGGTGTGTCTTCTTTTGTGGCACAGACAGAAAAGTACAAAAAGAAAACGCATAAAACCAAAGCTCATCCCAAATGTATTGTGCTATTTGATGATTTCTTTATTATGAGGAAACCGAACGAAAAATAAGCTTCCTCTGAAAAATATCCTGATATCTGCACCTCATATCTGCAACAACTGCAATATTTAAGCTCGAGCCAGGCCTTCATCCTTAATCCTTAATTGAGAATGCCGGCTTTGACCAGATACTTTGTGCGGCTTCATTACAGCAATAGAAAAGTAATGCTCTTGCAATATATGTCATACGCACACCTTGACTAAGACGCATATGTTTAAGTGATATACGGTGGAAAGGCATCATCATGGTGCAGCTTGCTCTGGCCTGCAGCAGCCACCTCTGCACAGAAACACATTACCCCCTGTATGTCATTGGCCTTTATAGCTGCATGCAAGGACAAAAGTGAAACAATCCAACAATAACTCTCTGTAACCCTCTCGCATTTATTCTAGCAGCAACATCATCACTGACATGCTTAAGCAAAGTCATCCAGTCTTCCCACGCAGAAAGCGTGAGACGTGAAGTTACAGTGAAACAAGTATTGTTTTCAGAATAATATTTTCCCCCCCTGACAAATAAGCATCCTACAGTGTTTACATTATCTCTGTCTGTGCTTGTGCTTGTTGTAGTAAGTGTAACATATGCCTTGCAAAACAGCTGCTTAGTGGTTGTTTCTATGAAACTACTTCATTATATTTGGACACAGGCATTAGTTGCTAATGCGTACAGTACTGGGATTACATACTGTAATACACAGGGAGGTATTTAAATGTTTTTGCAGCATTACAAGATGTGCTTCCTGACATCTCAGATATTAGTGCTGTGAGAGTAACACAGATATTATGTGTACACTAGAATTAAGTGTTTTCCTCTAATGGGGAACAGTCAACCCTTAAATATAAACAGTGAAGATATTATTAGGTTATTGGTTTTAAAGTGTCCTCAAGATGATTTAATATTAGCCTGTGTGAGTTTTGCCAGAAGGAAACACGGAGCTATTTAAAGCTTTTCAGCTGCTGACTTTTGCCATTTACATAAAAAATGAAGCACAATGCTTAGTACAGTGATGCAGAATAGCCACAGCAGAACAAATCAAGTCATTTTAAGGACTTGCTATACCAAGTATTCTAAATAATACTTTGACATTTTTATTGATTGTAGACTCAATGTTGCATGCTGCAATTTTTATTATTGTCATTACTGACGATTACTCATCATTGATTAATATTTTGGTGTGTAAAATAAATAAAATCTTTCTTAACATTAAAGTCAAAGAGGACAAATTGCTTCATTTTTGGGACCAAAAGAAGCCCAATTTACTGCAATACAGTCAAGAAATCTGGATGATCAATTGTTTGGCAGTGTTACTTGAAAAATTGCTTAAATTATTAAATTCAAATTTGAAATAGTTGCAAATGAATTTTCTTTTGAACGATAATTTCAGCTCTGCACTCATGACTCATTTCAGTGGCGAAGACGAGGATGTATAGTATATGTAGTGTCAAAGTGAGCATCAAAAACCCTTTAACTGAAGCACCAGGACCTGCATTTCCTTCATCTTCAAGTCAAGAACAAACTATAACCGCTCGTGTTGTGCAGGTCTAACAGTTTGCAATTTTTTGATCCATGTCTATACCATCTTAAACATGTAAATGAATTCAGCCGTGTAGCTCATTAGGGTTTCCATGTTGTCATTCTGTGTTGACTGCAGGTGATGTGTCATAGAAAGCGTACATTTTAATGGCCTATTTGTTAAACGCTCTTTCGCGAGGCTTTCCAGGTAGTAGTAAAAGCCTAGCACTTTAAAGACAAAGATGGATGATGCAAATTGAAAAATGTTTTTCTTCTTTCCTCGCTGCCAACATGTTCTGTCACGGTTCTGGAGAAGGTTTCCACGTGTGGGAATTCAAAGGTGCACCACTCTCTTAATTAGGCTGTTTTGTCATGTACCGCTCCATCTGTCTTGAGCCTACTGCAGCAGAGAGAGACAGAAAGAGAGAGGCAGAAATAAGGGTGTCGGGTGGGGTGGGGAACAACTCCTTCCCCAATACCTGCACCAGATTGTCAAACAGCCAGAAAGTTGAGCTTTAATGATGGCTAACCAAATGTGAAGCCCATGAAATTTAGAGGACAGGCCCTCCTCTTGATGGCTGTGCTGAAGATGGATTAAAAGATCCTGCACGTTGCTCAAGCAGAGGCAGAGAGAAAGTGCCACGAGAGAAGTTTTATAATAAGCTACATGAAGAGTATGATACTTGGCAGCGGATCGCCCCACCCAGCAATGCTTGCAATATAAAACAAGGCTCCTGAAATTCAAAATCAATTCCTTGATTCTGGTCGCCGTGCACACGAGTGTAGCGTTTGCAACATGGCAGACTAGATCTAGCTCTCAAAAGCGAAAAGAGATATAATCACTGTACCAAAATAATTTCATGCAAGGTCTGTCTTACATGAGATGCTTTCCTGCAGCTTGCTATACGAATGTAGACTTTTGGTTTCAGCTGTTATAATGCGTCAAAATCATCTAATGCTATATATATATATATATATATATATATATATATAATAATTAAAAAACGGTCTGAAAACTGAAGCCGCTTTACACTTGCATTATTTCTAATGGCCAGCAAGGGGGTCTTTAGTGTTTGCAAAAAGATGCTCCCTTGATTTATTACCGCAGTAAACATTTTATGAATGAGTTTATGGTCTCAATCCCTATTTACAAGTCTTCTTCAACACAGCTTGATGTCCATTTGGGAAACAATGGTGTTGTATCGGGTAAAATAGACAATAAAGCAGCATATGCTTTAGGAGGTGCTGCCTTGTGATTGACCGAACACTACTACGAGTTTGTCCGGTTTGGGTGTGTTTTTGTGTTTTTGTCTTACAGATTGAACCCACTGTGTGTTTTCAGCTCATGAAAGTTAACTGTAACATGTTGGTCGCCTATAAATGTCATATTCAGCGTTCAGTCGCACTGAGCTCCTCCCTCTTGTGTCACTTATGGTTCCAAAAAGCCAAGATGGCGACAGCCTAAATGCCACATGCTTCAAAACCGTAGTCCACAAACCAATGGGTGACGTCACAGTGACTACTGTCCCCGCTATGTACTCTGATAGAATATAATATAATATAATATAATATAATAGTCAATGAGAAACGTATCTCTACAAATATTAAGTAGATATTCATTTCAAACCAGAACGTAAGGACTTAATATCTCATTTGTCAATTTTGTATGTGCATCTTGAAGAGTAATATGTAGGCATTAGGGTTGGGGTTATTTCCAGAATATATTATTTTGCATATATGTTTATTGGGGGCGTGTCTGTTGATTGACAGGTCTCTCAGGGTTTGACAGGGTTTGTTTGTACCTCAACTACCTGCCAAACGTACTGATCCACAGGCTGGAAAGATTGCAGCAAGAGATCAACCCAAACAAGTCCTTTCAGAAACCAATAGAAAATGTCACCGGCCAACTTTACATCCATGTTTTTCTTAAATCATGGTAAATCACAACCTAATCTCAGGCAATAAAGAACCACCTGTATCATATTTTCTAGACTTTAGTCGCTCAGTATCCAGTTAACAATAACAACGTCAGGGCTCTTGTGCCAAGCAGCAAGAAAAGTACTGTTCTGCCATGTCTATTAATTTATTTAATCTGTTCAATTATTCACATATTCACCCATCGATTTGTTAATTCACTGTTTCACATTCACTGTGGGGTTGAAATATGAGCTCAGTCAAACAGCCAAATACTTATTTTCAGGATATATATATATATATATATATATATTTTTTTTTTACAGTACACTTCCTTATTAACCTTAAGGTAACATTACATCATACCGTAAGCCCAGCAAGCCAAATATTTCTGCTGCCATCAGTTTCTGCAGTCCTTTGCGTTATTGTGCGCAGCCTGCCAGTAGAGAATCTCATTTATTGATTGGCCGTGTCGTCTTAAGACAGGCTGAGGTATAAATATACATTGTCCGTCTGCAGAGCTCACGCATTGATGGAATTTACCTGGAATCTAAATGCAAATACAGGCTACAGTCAGGTGGTAACTGTCCATGTCCATCTATGATGCTGAGGGATTTTATATGAGGTCTCAGTTGGCAATAAAATAGTATTGTTACATAAGTTTGATTTTCTTTTCTTTTTCTGTTCAGTCATCGCCAATGCTCGTGCTACTTCCCTTCCTATTCTGCTTTTCAAACTAATGTATTACTTCAAAAAGTAGCTTTGAATCAGTATTTTGTTGCATTAGTCAGTACTTCACAAAAACTATATCTCTGTGCGAGAACAACCTTTACATAAAAGCCCAAACCTGAAAAAAAAGAAAGAAAAACCTGCAAACCAAAGTCACAAAATCTCTCAAGTCTCGTCTCGAATGTCTGAGTTCAAGTTCAGCCTCTAGTCTATTCAGACTTAACAACACTTGTAGATCATTTCACTGCAGATTAATTACACCCTATTTAGTAATTAATGAGGGTTAATGAGGGTTTAGAAGGACTTTAATTATGACTAGAAGTTGCAAACCCCCAGTGCCAATCTCTCTGCTTATGTAAGTGAAAGTTTTTTTTTGTTCATAGCACCTGACAATGGTGAGAGAAAAATTACTGAAATACTGGATATCCCCTCTGGACTTTTTTTTCCTTTGACTACAGCAACACCTGTATGACTGTCAGCGTGGTGCCTTTAAATCTGCAGCGCTTTCCATTCCACTTGAAGGAGCAGACAGCTGTTCACAACTCTGAGAGGTCCCTTCTGACGCTTACTGCATTAGACAATTACACTGTACATGTTAACGTCGACCACCCGCATGTAAAGACGAAGGCAAATGGACCATACTGTAACTACTGAGTACTTTATCAAACATATTTTAATACAGACGTCTTTCTTGTGCCAGACACTGGATGTGAGTGAAAAAGGTTTGAAATGATTGTCGGAAGCACTTTTCATTTAGGAATAGTATTCTTGCAACTGATGAATTATCCCTGAACTATTCTGTTTAGACAAAGGCGTTAGGGCCGAAATGATTCATTGATTAATTGATTAGTCGTTTGACAGAAATGATTTAGTTTAAGTCTCCGGTTCCAGCTTCTCATGTGTGTGTGGATTCGCTGCTTTTCATTGTGTTGTATGATAGCAAATCTAAGTAAGTGTCTTTGGGTTTGTGGATAAATAATTTCAATAAACCACCCTAATCTCTGGAAAATCGCGATGGTCATTGTTTTTTTTACATTTTTTTAAAATGAATTTCTGTCATTTTATTGAAGAAATGATGAATCCATGAATCACCAAAATAATCAGCAGATGAATTAATAATGAAAATATTTTTAGTCGCAGCCCTCAAAGGCAAAAATCACAGACGCCCTGGAGAAGTCTGAATTACACCATCCGTCACTTTTTGGTTAATCAAACCACAAGTTGAAGCTTTTACTTAAAAGTGCACACCACAATAGAATACACTGCTACCTCCATTTTGCATGACATACCTAAAGATGAAGATGACACGAAAGAATTTGCATGCCAAATACAAACAATGGCAGCTATTACTAAGAACGTGTTTTACAAATTAAATGCACAAGTGATTAAAATTGCAAATAATATATGTGCTGTATGGTCACAAAGTCCTCAGGCGGTTCACATTAGGACTGTGCAAATAGGGGATTAGTTACACAGAGTAACATGAGACATTTTATTTTTTTTTTAAAGGGTACTCCGTATAAGGCTGCTTTGCTACTGCAGGGCTCCGCAGTGCTGATATCTGCCAACATTTGAAGGGTTTGCTTTCCTGGTATGGTGCTGGTTTTTCACTCAATTTCCCAGGGACCCTACAGCCAGGAAGGAAGCCTTGAGCTCCTCTGCTGATTAGCTTCAGTTCCCTCTAATTAATCAAAAGGGTATATAGTCTTTCCGCTCAACTATCTCACGTAATTTTAGGAAAGCCTTAGAGTGGGCCAAAATGTGAATTTCCTTTTCTTTCTTTTTTTTTTTTTTTTTTTAAATTAAATTTGTGTGTGTGTTTTTCCCATAACCATTTGGTATGGGATATGTCCAAAAAAAAAAAAAAAACAAATCTGGAGGTAGCACAACATCCATTATTCTTTTTTTTTTTTTTTTTTAAATTAAATTTTTTTGTTTTTTTTTTCCCATACCAATTTGTTTTGGGATATGTCCAAAAAAAAAAAAAATGAATCTGGAGGTAGCACAACATCCATTTTTTTTTCTTTTTTCTTTGAAATCTCTTTTCAGTAAGCTTACAAAGAAAGGTGCTACATTATTTAGTGGCATTGTATATTTGTCATCAAACTATTCCCGGTTGTGTCAGAAATAAAAGCAACAGGAATACCGCAGATGTGACAAATGCAAAAAAAAAAAAAAAAAAAAGAAAACCTCTAAGAGGGGGTTTCGCTCTCAGGTCGTTTGATCACAGAGTTCTTTTTTTTTGTTAGTGTCGACTTCTCAAGGCTGTGACGCAGGAGACTGTAGACAAATAAATCTTTTGTTAGTGAGTGGGAGGGGATGGAGTGTGTGTTGAAGGGGGTGGGGGTTTAAAACATCTCATGTTGCATTATGAGTGATGACAATGTGATGCTGCAGCTGAACTCATAGTGTGATGCTGAGATGTTGGGGAATCCTCTGGATAACAGTTTCACCACTGTGGTGCAGAGGAGTCAACAAAGGCAGATCCTTGAGGACAAACACAATCTGGGGGGAAAATATTTTATTGGCACTAGTGTCTGTCTCTTCTTACTTCCTGATATTCTGCATTGTGCCATCTCATAACAGAATGCACTTGATCACTATGATATTTTCAATTAAAGCACTTTGCTTATTCATTTATGCATTAAAAAAAAATGATGTCATCCCTAGTCACACTTGGGCTGTACTAATATAAACTTCTTACAACTACCCTGAAGGGTGAAGGAGTTACAGTGGGGTAGGGTTTTTTATATTAATATGTAAATGTATAAAAAAATGTGCAGATTTTTTATTAACCAACGCGTGTGGAGAAAGGCGTCTCAGCACACACAGGCGGTGGCAACTGACATTTTGCTTATCAAATAAGCACCTTGACTTTAAATTCAGTCCTCTCCACCACGGTGTCCTGACCGTTTTGTAATTAAGAGGAGATTATTTTTGCTAAATTCAGTGTCCAAAGTCCCACAATGCAACAGGTGCTACCACCACTGTTTACAAACCTACAAAAAAATCTTCCCCTCACTTTTCACTTTTCACTTTTCTTTAGCCTCGACCAAATCCTCAGCACTATGTCCAAACACTTTTAATGTTTTACTACATCTTTAAAATCATGCAGGTCACGCAAATGTATGTTTTCCAGTTTTGCCTCCTTTATGTATACATTTTAGCCCCATAATTCAACCGCCAATCACTACCTCATCTCGCAGGCTTCACAATTAGTATCATACAGTCTCACATGGACTTCATCAGACCCATCTCGCACCCCATCTTTTGTGACATGCAATAAAGTTGTAAGATTTATGTCATTGCGGCATTTACAGGCGCCACAAGAGGAATTGATGTGGCTGTCCAGCAAGGTAAACGTTGACTCGCACCACAAATATAAGACACCACAAATATGTCATCAAGGACAACTGCATTTCAGTTTGATTTATGGTTTTAGGGATCTGCAAATTGCCAGAATGTAATTTGTGGTGATCAAAGCATTAAAAAGAAAAAAATAAATAAATCTTAACAGGTTTTATTTGAACTATTTTCACAGAAGTAGATGACAAACATGTATCTGAAACAGAATGTAGCCTGTCCACATAAAAGTCTGCAGATGTGTAATTATAAATGTTAAAACAGGGAGAACCAAACACTGCTGAAGAGACAGTAGAGCAGCAGTAGATCTAACGCTGCCACGTCTCACTGCTCATCCTTCAGTTCATCTCTTCTGTTCCACTTTTCATTTACACTGCAGGCTTATACCATGTCTTTTGACATTAAAATCTTGTCAAGCGCAGCTTTAAATTGTTTCTCAGGTGCCGTGGCATTTTCTTGTTCAATTACAACTGGAAATTGTTTGAAATCCCCTGATGTTTCCCGGTCCCTACAGTCTGACCTAAGTCAGTTAGAATTTCATGTTCTGTCTAATGATTAATTGACGCCATGGCGTGAGGTTACAACTATCGTAATTACAGAAATAAACAAACAACCTGTAACCTCTTATGCATTATTGATACTGTGCATATCGGGCTTTGAGAGGGAAAACACAGCTTCCATATCTGGGGAATTATCTGGGTTTGTTTTGGGCTGAAGTGTTGTGTGCGCCACACATATTGATTTTACCGCAGGGGAAGTGATTTATCAGAATTACTCAAGGATGCTGGACACCATGTGCATAAATAATAAGGCAGCGCAGGCCTCACTTAATTGGGTAGATCTCCTCTCTCTGTCTTTAAGACCGCATACACACTCACTCATTCACTGACAAGTATCGGTAAGTGATTTCTCTCTGCTCCTCCCCACTTGTCCCTTCACTCATTCATTCACAAACAGACACACACAGCCTGCGCATCCTGTACAAGAACACACGTCTTCTCTGAGGTTGAGTGGATTTTCTGCAACACATTTGTGATTAAAAAAAAAAAAAAAAAGTCAGGACATAAAAGAGAATGTGGAGGAAGAAGATGGCTGAAAATGACTGATGCCTTACAGTACCTGCAGGATGCAAATCATCCTCACAGGGAACTAAACACGGTAAGCAAAAAGTCCAGACAATGACAAACACATGCGCGAGGTTCTTTTCCATTTCTTTTAGTCTTGAAACAAAAAAAACATTAAGGGTTTCATAATTAAGACAAATGAGATCTCTGCAGAGGCAAACCTGGATCTCTTGGTTCAAGTCCAAAACAATGTCAACTATTGCTCTATAATTACATCATTTGATAAACAACGCCCTTGGAAATAGTGAGTTTTACAGGTAACGACATGTAATGAGCTGCTGGGAAAAGTCTTTCGGAGAAATCACTTGCAAAAATGGACCCAGCTTGAAGTTTGTTTTCTTTCATGCCCTTTCAGTTAGGCTGCTAACTGAGTGGGATGCTTCACACAATGTCTCAAGACCAATATTACGACTCGCACGTCTTCATACTTCTAAACCAAGACAAACATTCAATTAAACAAGCAACATTAGCTGACAGTATATACTGTGTATGTTCTCTTGTCTGTCAATTGATCTAGCAACACACAGTACGAGGTTCTACCAAAATCCTCAGATTAAAGGATTCACATTTCTTGTCTTCCAATATTCTCCTGCAGACGAGAGCCACACAACACAGTTGCAACAGTTTTTGCAGTTTTTCTCCATTTGATTGTCCTCAATAAGCTGGATTTTTCTCTCCAAGAGAGTTGGGACAGTTCCAGAGTCTTATTAATTCATTTTCATTTGGCTGTCTCACAGTTAGCACGCTAATGAAAGTAAAAGCAGGATGTGGAGATAATTACAGTTACAGGCAGATCAGCTGCTGTTGTGAACTATTACCATGTCATTTGGCTGTGATGGTGACTTTGTGCAAAATTTCCTCATGATAAATAATGAAGTTATCAAAATGGCAGCCAAGAGGACTCAGTATGCTACTTGGCTTAAAAGAATAGTAATTTCTGAATTTTTTTTAAACCACTTTTTAAAATACAAGATTATTGTTGGTACTATTTTTTATGTAATTAACTGTATAATGTATAATTTGTATATTATATAGCAATACATGCAATGTCAGGAAAGATGGACTCTGAAGAAGAGCCCAGCAATATGTCAGCTGAAAAAAAAAAAAACACATCTGTCAATAAAAAATAAAGTAAACTCTCAAATATCAATGTCATTATCAGCTTTAAAATGTCAGTTGGGATACACGGTAAAGTAAAATCTTTGTGAGATTTTTTTTTAATTATTTAGATGAAATGTTATTTCAAATCTAATTCTAGAGTCGGTTTAGGGCCTAAACATAACATTTATGTAGTTGTGACTAAATAAATTACGTAAAAACTCCCTAAACTTTAGGGAGTTTTTACATAATTTAGTCACAACTACATTGTCCGGTTGCAATAATTATACAGAAAAAACTAACTTTGTGCTTTCTTTATACTTTAAAGATAAAACATCCTGTGTTTTAACCTGCAGTGATTCCAACAGGCTCTTTAAAAATCATTGCAACATTGCAACCCAAGACAGCAACCGACCTTTCGGTTACACGGCATCCATTTGATTCCATTTAACTATACACTCCATTCTCAAACCCCCCTCAAGGCATTGCAGCCTATTGATCTCACATGAAAAGTGTAACTATAACTCTGACTGTGTGTAACGTCTTGCTGTACTTGTGCTTTTTCTCTGCAGCCAATGAGAAGAGACATTAGCAGCCTTCTTGGAAACATCGGGGCAGGGAAGTTGGCTGCTCGGTGAGAAACATAATGTATTCGGTATTCAAACACCCACAGTAGGAGTTCAAGGAACTTAGCCTTCACCGTGACTTTTTTTTTTTTTTTTTTTTGAATACGGGTATAAGGGTATCCTTCACAAAAAATGCTAAGTGGTTGCCAGGCAACACCAGATATGTCAGTGGGAGACAGTTTGCAAGGTAGAGCTCACTTACAACTTTGCACTTATCCTAAGAGGAGAACGAAGCACCCGTAAATTAAGAGGAGACTGAAAGAGATAAATACAACTTAAAGCGTATTAGAGCAAAACATGAACTGTAAATGTTACAACTTGCAAATGCCAAATATATCCAGCAAGAGGACACACATGTCCAAATCAGTCATCTTGACAGATTATGCTGTTCCTCCTGATAATTAAACCACATGCTGCTGCGGTGTTCGCCGAGCCGTCTGACACATTAATGAGCCATAAGAACATGCTAAATGTGCCATAAAGGGTGACACAGACAATTATGATCAAACACACCTCACTGTACATTATATCTTCATTTCATTTTACACCTGCCTTTAACTTCGTACATCCACATTCCATGCATGCTCCCCATCCTGGTATACGAATTTGTTAGAGGAACTAAGCATTAAATATTTTTTCCCCAAAACATCAAACAGCATCTCCTTTGGATTTAAAGTTTGGGATCTGATTGCCGGTACATCAAAAGACAACCCAGCAGTGAGTGGGTCTTTTTGCTCTCGCTGTAAGTTACTCTTCCAGGCCTCGTCTTCAGGATTTTTGAAAGTACGAGCCTGTCACAGCTCCAGCCCAGATAAAAACAAGTGCGATGACCTCGGCTGTCAGCTGAGCAGCCCTCCTCTCCCCCCCGAGAAGGGAAAAATAGACACAGTGGAAGCTCACAGACAGCAGCGATGGACACTGGGATTACACACAGCACTATCAAAACACCGTTGATGTACTGCAGCTGTTTGCTAAGGTGACACCGATTGTTTTTAAGGTGTTTCTGCGATATTAGACAGTGAGGAGGAAAAGGGGAGAGGAGGACAAGTGGAAAGGGAGGCCATGTAACTGTTTGTGTGGGCCTGGAGTATCAACACAGCAATGTGTGTGTCTGGCTGCCTAAAAGAAAAAAAAAAAAAAAAAAGTGTCTGCTTTTACAGTATAAAATGTGCCTTCGGGCAATGTGTGTTGTGAGACTTTTACCCCAGGCAGTAAATAAATCATAATACACACAGCCACACACAGTCACATGTATACAGACTGTACATACAGCCGTGGGCCTGTACGCTCGCTCGTACATGCAAGATGCACAACCACACACGAATAGTGGTGATCAGAAGCTAAAAACAAATATGATCTGTCGTGGTGACATTCAGCTGTCTCATTACAACATTTCTACCATTTGAGAGGGAAGCTATAAAAAAAAAAAATCTGAGCCCTTTTCCCATAATTCCCCTGTCTACATTGGCCTTTTAACTGCTCAGCCATGACTAAGTGACCACCATCGCAACACAGCTACCAGGGCTAATAATTCAAGCAGAAGCCACTGTCATGCAGTGCAAAAGCAACCACCTTTCCAGTGGTTATTTCTGCCCCTTCTCTGCTGTAATTAGCTACCTTACTCGCCTCTATTGTGCAAATGTGCCTTGACTTTGTTGTTTGTGTCAAACACAGGAAGAGAGTGGGAGCGAGGTTTGGAGCGAGAGGCCTTTTCAGAGACTAGTCCGGGAAGAGCAATGTTCTGTCAGCGCTGTCGCAATTCTCACCGTTCTAAATCGAGGTAACTCGATAAGTTAATGTCCCTCTAAACTGTCCGTCTTTGAATAACGTTCAAGACTTCATTTGCACCTCCAGTGTTTCAATGCAATCCTTGTGTGGCCCGTCAGCTAAACCTGCGTAAACATATTGCGACGTGAGTCGGTGCAAAGTTATGTGGCATTTTAAGAGCCATGCTGGCGGTAGGAGGGCAGCTTCATGATTTAAAAACGTAGCAATGAGCCCCTTACACTGCCCATCTGCAGTGTTACTTGTTCAACTATGGTGGCAGTTTGCAATGAAAGTTTTTTGCTTTGGTGTGTGAGGAAAATGAGAAATGGATGTGTGACAGGCTCTACTTTTAGTTTGGAAACCAGCACAGCTCCTCCTAACATGAAAGTGACAAAAATGTCAGACCTAACTGCTGTCATATTGAAAATGGCTACATTTTATTAAATCTACTGGAGACTCGGAGGACCATCAGCCATTCCTTTTCAACATCACAGCTAATCTGCTCCATCTCTCGTGTTGTGCGCCTCACACGGCCTTTTGAGGCAGAAACCGCTCGGAATGCTTTTTTAGCAACAAAAAACTGCACGATGACAACCAATCTAGCAGCCAAATCGACAGTAGATGCAGCATCGGCGAGGCCTCGCTGACTCATCACACAGTGTTTCACCAGAACTAATAGACAGCTGACAGTAAGAGTCCATGTCACGCAGACAGAACCAGCCAGCCCGGCCTCACCCCAAGGTCACCGCCAGTCTCTCGCAGAGCACTGGCACCAGAGCGGCAGATGGTGGCGAGATGATGGCCCATCATTATTCATCCAGCAGAGGAGATGGCTGTGCTTTGTCAGAGAAAGCTTGTGGGAATTCAGCTATTTGTGATTCCCCTAAGTTAGTGCGGGGGATGCACTTCGAGTTGAGGCATTTCACAATACAGAGTGTGACACGTTTAATGTTAAAACTAGGCAAGTTGAACACGGGGGTCATAACTAGGGCTGAAAGTAACTATCCAATGAAAAACAATGACTTTACTCTAAGCCAAACCTATTTTACAGCAACATATATTTGATTTTTAACCTCGACTATCTTTCAAAATGAATTATATCTGTTTAAAATGCTAATGAGACATCAGTGGCTGTTCTCCCAGGGGTGATAATGGATGTCTTGACGGTCTTGCCCGACTAGCAGGTCTCAGCATCTTCGAAATGGTGTAGCAAATTAGCAAGTACTATTATTTTTAAGAAAAAGAACATATATTCCAAAACTAAACCTGCCTAAATCTCAGTTTGGTGACACGGTAACACATTTGTAGAACGGAAATGATATCAGTTGTGAATCTGGCTCATATCGTCCGCCATCACCACTGGTTGATGTGAAATGCATGCTGGGATACTTGTCTACCACTCAGAGTACAAGGCCCTTTTCGGTTGTCATCCATCTCCTAATTCAAGACTCCATCTTAATGCTAATAAACAAGTCTAGCAGACCATCGTCATGCAGTTTAAAGGCACAGAAAGTTTCAGTGTCGGAGACTTTATTGCTATAGCAACTGGTGGATTTAGTATTTGGGCTAAAAACAGAACGGAGATGCACTTAATGCAAGACTGTTACAGAAGCAGAGGCTTAGTCACTGCCTCCCTCCATAGCGCTCGCATACAGTACACTGAGACAAACACAGTGACCTGCATCTCAGCAGGATGTTGGAGTTCCCTTTATAGTGGGACGTCTGTGAGTAAAGGGCTGAAGGAGAGGAATACAGAGGAGTAGGTGTGTGAAGGGTTAGTAGGCTTGTTGCTAATGGAGATTTCGCATCCTCAAAGCACTAATGTTATGTGCAAAGATGAGGCATAACAAGTTTAGGCAACTACACCCCGGGGTGCGTTCAAGAAAATGATATAATGAGAAAATCTAATTTTTTTTTTAACTGAATAAACAGTGAATGTGTATTGGGTGATTAAATGTGTGAGGCTTTTAGATGTAATGTGTCTGAGGCAAACACTTATAGAGAATACAATTTTTTTTTTTTTTTTTTTTTTTAAAGTTAAGATTATTTCTTTTTCATTTTATTTTTAAAGGACACACTGGCTCCAAAAAAGGAACAGCCCCGAGTCCAAAAGACTTTTGTTCCCATCGACTCAAACGGTCCTGGGGGTCTTGGTGACAGAGACAGTGTTTTCTCTACTGTCTCCCTGTATCTAGGCAACAGCAAACTGCCACGATTATTACATCATCTGGCAGAGTGGGCCTCACATGTATTAATCTCAAAGCAACACTTAGCTGAGCTTAGTGAGCAGTGAGCGAGAGCAAAGGGTGCTTCACATGGAGAGGGGAGGATGGAGAACAGAGGGTTGTGGCACGGGGACGGTTCATGTGTGAGTATGTGTGTGTGTGTGTGTGTGTGTGTTTTGGTTCCATCTGAGACATTTCACACAGTAGCACGAGAGATATTGTCTTTTATGCTTAAACCGTGCTGCTTCGATGGTTTATGGCCTCTATCGGGCACATGTGGTGACTGCAACAATACTGGCCGAACTGGGTATAGTGGGGTTTTTGTTTCAAAACACAGTGCGAGCCAGGTAGTGAGATTTGAGGGCCAGAGATCTCAGTGCCGCTGATCAACATCCTGTCTCGACAGCAGACTGTGGGCCTCCCCTCAGACAAAGCTTGGAAAAAGACTTTTACTTGTTAAGTTTCGCTCAATCCCTGGATGCTTTTGGGATCATGATGATGTTATTTGATCCCAGAGACACTCGACAATTAAGCCAAGATAGCCTAATATTGCTGTTTGACTTCAGACTACACTAAATACATTAAAAAAAAAAAGGTCCTAAGGCATTTATTTGTTTTTCTGACTCTTGGAAAGTGGGAAAAATTGTCAAATTCCCCCAAATGATTGTATTTCTGAACTATCTCGTTAACCAAATCACAGCCATTTAGGCTACTCTCGCTGATCTTCTTTTGATAACTAATGCAATAACTAACAGTGACTTCCATTCACTGAGCCTATCCTGAAACAGTTCGGAGCGCCCTGGGGTGGCACGCCTCACACTTTGATAAAACCTCTGCTTTACAGAGATATAACAGCTATGTTCGTGATATGTGTCTGTTAAACTCTTACTCACTAGAGCTGCAAGAATAATCGATTAATTGTTTGACTGAGATCCTCAGACGGGGTAGGAAGTCAGAAAGTACAGAAAAAGGCCATTTTTTTTTTATTGTTGGTATTGTTGGTTTTGGTCTTTTATTGGGATTTGTCGACAATAAGGAAAATATTGAATAGCACCAGGCACGTTTCATATCTAGTTTTTCAAATCATCCACTTGTCAGATGAGTTCATGGTGGTGTTACATACAGTGACTATTTAAGTTAATAATGAATCAGGACTCCAAAGTGAGAATTTTATATTATTGTTATATCTATATAGTATTAAGGGCAAAATCAACCGTATTTTACCACATGAAGTCGGATACATTAATATTTGAGTCTGACCTAGAAATGAAGTTATGCAAAACACTGCTCTGTTTTACCCTACCATTTATAAACAATATTAATGTAAAACGAAAATGCAAAAGCATCCAATTATATGAAAAAACACCGCAAAAAATACTACATAATGTGTTAAGGGGACCGGTTATGTTGCAAAATTGTGTGATAACAAACAGGATGCCATACTCTCTCCTCCTCCTACTTGCAGCCGCTAACCACACTGTATGAATAATGCATTTAATGCATCAAACAGGCTAATAACTAATACAGTTTGTCATGGCACCAAATGACTATTAGCTCTGTTTACTCACTTCTTAATCAGTTTCCAGAAACAAGTGTCTTATCGTGTGCACAAGATGTTTTCTTCGGCCACCCTTGGCCTCTTGATGTAACCAGATGTCTACATTATGTAGCCTATCAGAGCTCATCAGTGTGTCTCTGCGTGCACACCTATGTGTCGTTAAAGCCCACATGGAGCTCCGCTGCTATATTTGTGCACGACTGTGACCAATGTTACTGATAATTATTAGGCATAACCACATGCTTCTGAGCTGATGCGAATACTTCACCTTAACTGCTGTATTCGTTGGAAAATGGAAAAAAATAAAAAAGGTATATAGTCTACATGTAATGATCACGTGTTTGGAGGTCATGTCGTTTCACTGTAAAGTTCACAGCGTTCAGTTTTGCGTTTTGCTAAACTCTGTCTAATCTTTTAAAAGGGCAATAAGAAAGATTTGTGCTGTCCTGTGTTGCATAAAATTATACATTTTGATAGGATTATAAATAAATACCAATGACTTAGTGGCTACTTGGCCAGGTGCTGAGATTTGTAGCGTCCAACACTCAAGTTCTGGCTTACACTCTGTTGGAAGTGTTTTTCCACATTTTCACAACAGGCCTTTTGTTCACTTGGATGTCCCAAACTCTTGGAAATCAATCCGACAGTAGAAAATACATAACACTAATGTGTGTTCCCAGTTATTTGCTCCCTGTATTATGTTACCTGGACGCGCTACGTTTATGTAGTGTATAAGTCACAGGTTTAAAACCTTTTGTCCCCTGCTTCAAGTCATTTTTGACTTTTGCAATATTAAACCAAAACAACCATCTTCTCCTAAACTTAAGTGCCGTGGGCGGCCTAAACATAACCAGAAAAAAACTTCAATCATCCTTCAGTTGTTAAGCCCCAAACTACCTTTTACTGTCACTGTTTTATTTTCAGCTTGGTGCGACTGCTGGCTACATCTCAGGATTTCAAACACGGTATGCGTAAGTGAACCTACAGATTCGCAGGGAGGAACCTGTAACAAAAAGACAAGGAGCTTTGTCATGCAAGGCATTGAGCTTTGAAATTCCCTGCTTGTGGGGTTTTCATCCGTCAATTAAATCCAATTCCTTTTTTCGATCGATCGTTTGTAACATTGATGTTATTTATCAAAGACTTGAGTTAAGTCTGTTGACTCAACTTATCTTTTATAGGCCAACATTTCCCCATTTACGTTTTTTTTTTTAAGTGGCTTGACTTATTTTGTTTTCTTTCACGTTACTCTTCGATTGTAACCATTTGGATGTCCTGCTGAGGGGTTTCCATCAGCTGTGTTTCGCTGCACACACGCAGCAGTGTGGCTCTTGCACTCAAGTGGGATTTGTCAATGCGGTCTGACACTCAACAGAAGCTGTTTCTTTTTAAGACACCAAGAGCACACTGCAGTGACAGAACATTTTAATAAAGATGCTGCTGAGGGAGATTACACCAGCACAAACTGGGTATTTCACACAGCAATATTTCTTATTATGCCCATCTGCAGTCATAACAGCGAGCCTTTGTCATGGTTTCAGAGTGCCTTGGGTGGTAGCTTCGCTGTTGTGCAGGGATAACGGCCTGAATGGATAGCAGGTCCAGAGGCGAAAGAGATAGAACTAAAATCAAATCAGAACCCTCCGGGGCATTAAGTGAATCATCGAAATGATTTCTTTGAAAGTAAAAGATACAAACTATTTGGTAATGTGACTTTCAGTAAAAGCACGGAAAAGGTAATTCCACAGTTGCTTCATGCAAACTAAACAGCAGCTCATATGACGGATCCAGATTTTTATTAAGATCACCTGCTCGAGCGTTTTCATTTCCCCTTTACAAACAAATGCTACCATAGAAACCGAGCTTCAAATGTAGTCCACAAAAAACAAGTATCTGACATCGATACATGAATATCCGCACATACTAGGAGAACAATTCATCACTAGAAAGCACTCAGAGAGCACCTACCTCCACCGTGGCTGAGCACACCTCCATGTGTCATGCTGATCGGCTGATGGGGGCCGTGATCCTTTGACAATAACCACATTCTGTCTACTAATGGTGGGACTTTGTGTAAGATTTAAGTGAGTCACAACCTCTGAGGTATGGACATTTAAACGTGTCATGTTACTGCGTCCAGTGATCACCAGACATGATGTCAACGTTGTCGTAGCGCTCATACAGCCCAGAATATCTCCGGCTTAATATAGACCACTTTTAGCCCAAGCAGTTTAATTCTTTATTACATAATATATATATATATAACACAATCTATTGTAAATATTAGTAACATGCACAACTGAAGTTCATATATAATAATAACACTACACTAAAATAATTTGAATTGGCATTTCTCGACGGCAATTTTATATAAAGCCTAGATATAGCCCACCCAAACTTCATTACATATTTAGTATCTCCTAAACAACTACAAATGTCCAGAGATGAACACGATACAAACTCGGAGTGCTTCCTAAACGGTAAGGATGTACTGATCCTACTTTTCCTCTCTTGGTACCGATTCTGTCAGACTGCTGATTGCCTTGTTCCAATCTGGAACCAGCGCTCTCACGCTACACTACTATAAAGGTAACATAAGGTCAAGCATTGCTGTGGCGCTAAAAAACTATGAACGATACCATCAGTACAAGCGCAAATATCGATCTGGCGTATCAGATCAGGGTGTACTTCATAAAAGGCGGCATGGTGAGTTTGTCCATAACACAACTGTCGATCAAATGGAGCAGTTTGGGAGATATCCTTCCAGCTAAGAGACGGACAAAAACATAGGTAGTATGAAAGGTAATAAACCTAAGGCTTTGAAAACGTCTGCTTGAGAATCCTGAATGGGATCGTGAAATATTGGTATTCTACACCGAAACACGTACTGTGTGCCGGTTCAAGTGAGCAGAGAGCTTTGAATTTTGGTTTTAATGGGCTGATGGCATAATGGCTTGGAGAGGAAGCGCATGCTTTTAGACGTCTCGCCCTCCTCTCAGCACGCAGCATGACAGACAGCACACACGTCCCCAGCCTCTAAAGGGGCCTATATTTAAAAAAATTTAAAATATAGACAGACAAATACTCTCTATGACTAATCTTTACTGTTTCCTCATGAATGTGTGATATTTTCTGTAAGATTTGACATCGAAAGTGGCGGAGTTGCCCTCTGGTGGTAGCTTTCCAGCCTTAGAGAAAAAGGTACAGAAAGTGATATAGAATATTTTAGGTAGATCCTTTCTCTGACGTGGCTAAAATATGTTTTGCTGATGCCCACGTCCACAGCAGCTACGGTGCTATCCTTTTAACTTCCCTTTAACTTTTTTTTGTGATCTCTACTGCCTCTGTAACTTGTATTTGGAAAATCTGGTCAGTGAATGAAGGTTGTTCTGTATGATCCCAGCAACTGAAAGGTGCAGGTCAACTCTTCTCCCCCCACACAGACTCCTCAGATGAAACCAAGACAAGCTCTCGAATTTTCCATAATTGGTTTTGAATTAAACTGTCACCACCAGCGGGGCGTCAGACTGTGTTGTCACTGTTCTTACCTCCGTGTGCCATGACACATCAGAGTACAGGCCACAATCTGTAAGCCTCTTGTGTTTCCGCGGGGACGAACGGATCCATCTAATCCCACGCAATTAAAACGATTACCGGATGCTGAGGCTAACTAAACGGTTGGATTTCATTCGTGTGCCAGGCCAGCATACATTTGGGAAAAGCTCTTTACACTTAGTTTGGGCATTTCCGCAAAAATATAGAGGAATTAAGTATTTACGTCGCCACATTGCTGTAAAGTCCATTACACCAAGAGAGGCAAAAATGACCCAGGAAAAGCAGTCTCAGCAGAACTGTATTTATTCAAATTGTTTTCTCTTAAAAGGATTAACATCTTAATAACCACGATTTGAGGATTAACCAAACTGCTAAATGGACTCAAAAGTGAACTCAAGACTATCCATAAGCGTCTTGATGGATCCCTCTTGAGTGGAATATCCAACATTATTGATATTCCACTTCCATGCTCAAGTTGTGCTGATGCTGATGCCAAGGGTTTGCTGTTTAGCCTAGGCTGAGGGCGCTGTCTGCCAGCAGCCTGCTGGAGTCAAGTAAAAAAAACCTCTTACATAGGCTGTTTCCAAGTGGGCAGAGCCTTCTGATTAGAGGCTCGTTAGGGATTTGCCAAAGTGATTTGAAAGTTGAAAGAATTGTTGAGGGTGGAAAGTCAGTTTTAGTTTGAAATCAAATACAAAAGGAGTTGAAAACACTGTCTATGCAAGGCTGTTCTGTTCTGGCTGTGAATGCAGGACAGCAACCTAGAATAAAGCTACACTTTATCACCTAAGTGGTGAAGTTTGGACAGTAAAAAACAGCTATTTGGACGAAAACCAACGTCAAACTAGTTGTTTCTCCTTTACAAATACCTGCATTTTCTAGGTGTTTGACTAAAGACCCTGCAAAGTGCTTTTCCGAAGACGACTTTCTGTCTGTCGCTGTGCACGTGCGCTCACATGTTTGCGTACATGGTACAGAAACCGAGAGTGTCTGAGCTTCCAGCTGAGTAAAGCAGCTAAGCGGTGCACCCTGCCATGCCATGTCAGTGTTTCATCCTGTCTGTGGCGCTCAGGCTTCCCTCCTTTACCTGACTGGACGCTGGTTCAGCACATTAGTATTAGCGCTCTGAATCCCCTGTGTGGACATGTACCACCTGGCAGGCATCGCGGCCCTGCGTGAGACAGAACACTGGCCATTAACGCACGGCAGGTACCATGGCACCGACGAAAGATCAAGCCCATGTGGTAATGTTAACCTTAGTGTCCACACACACACACACACACACGCATTTAATACACACGTTGCTTATCTCCTGCCCCGATTCGTACTGATCCTATAAGTGCTCCCCAGAGTGCGATAGACTGACATGACTGCTACCACCCAGCTTCTCTACAGGCTAACCCTGCACACCGTCTATCCTATTATCAGCTATGGAGATGTTCACTATGGGTGCTGCCAGAGAACACACACACACACACACTGAAATCAATTTCACGCATGATGGCATACCGATTAAAACGACATAGGTCGATAAAGCGGATTCGGATATCTTTTTTTTTTCTTTCTCTGGTATGATATGTAAAATCAAACACCATATCAAGAACATATATGCTTTATGTATCCATTTTCCATTTTTATCTAATATCTGCTTATCTATTTGGTTGGGGATGTTTGCGTAGTGTAGGCAGGGCCGTATCGAGCATTACAGAAATACTGAGATCATAACTCCGAATTCACCCAGATGCCCAGCCACCTAAAACATACTTTTCACTGGACACCAGCCAAACGCTGTCAAATGTTCTGTGTATTTAAATAAGCACAAAGCTTGACTTTATATTTGTCCATTTAAAGCTGCTATAATTGTTATTCTTATAATAACAATGTATAAAGAAAGAAAATGATCACTTGAATAGGCAGCTCGGTGTTAAAGCATCTCTCAGCTCATTGTTTGGCTCTCCGGCCCACAACTTCACTGTTTTGGTTCTAACCACTCTTATAATGTCGTTTTTGGCCGCAGCAGGCAGCTGTTTTCTGTAAAAACAAGCTCTAAACGCCCATCAAACAGCAGACAGACACAGTTAGCGACTAGCTGATGAACAAAGTGGAGCATTTAACAGCTAAAGAGACAGATATTTCCCTCAGGAGTTGGTCAAAGAGAGTGAGTATTGGACTTACATTCATCAGGTGTCCACAAACACGACTCCACATGAAAACTAATGTTGGTCTTTAACTGCTGGATGTGTAAATAAGCAACCGTTTGCTCACATGTAGAGCTGAAACAATCCGTTAATTAAGCAATTAGTCAAGTGACAGAAAATAAAAATCGGCAACAATTTTGATTTGATTAAAAAATGCTAAAACGTCGCTGGCTCCAGCTTCCACTGTGTGAGTATTTGAGGTTTTCTTAGTCCTCTACGGTATTGAACTGAATATCTTTGGGTTTTAGCAGCTGTCTGAAACAATTTAAGGTTCATTTGAAAAGTTTAAAAGGCCACATCTTAATTACCATACGCTTCTGACAAAACCAGGCAGCAACACCCAGAAAACTAGCAGATACAGTCGATGAATCAAAGGGCGGATCTACCCTTCAGACAGATGCAGGCTGCATATTGACAGGGCAGAGCTTCAGGATTAGAAATGCTGTTTTGCTACAGGGATTGCCCTGGCCTTCATACAGCAGGGACTCTGTTCAGGTCTGCACTGCATCATTCTGCCAACACAGAAAGATCCTTTTCGCAGCTATTTTCAATAGCCTCTTTGCCTGGCCAGGAATCACCTGTCACCTCGTAAGACAGAACCTGAGTTCCTGGCTTAACAGTCCTCGGGGGATACATATACAGTAACTAAACACATGATGTAGCTCACAGAATGCGGCAGGATTTTTTTTTCTATGAGATTACGTCGCTCGTCGTTTACAGTCAACCATCGTTTTCTGCAATCTTTAGATCATCATGTGTTTCCACCTTCTGTTTCTCCGCTTCTCTCTCCCTAACCTCCCTCACTCTCCTGATCTCACTCTTCTCTCCATCACCCTTTCCGTCACAGAGTCACTCTGACTCACTAGCTCGCGTACCCAACATGCACACGCTCACGCACACCCTGTCAATGACCACTCACCATTCAGCCTCCGTAACACATTGACATACACGAACACGTTCGCACTTGGACATTCGCTACAGCAGAGCTTCAAGATTAGCAGCTACTACTAGCATGACACACCAGGAGAGAGAGTACAACACAGAGACACACTGTACAATCACACTACCAGAGATGCTGAGCTGCAACACACACATACACACACACGGTGCCTGTTTTCACACTGTTTTTTATCCCACACACACATGCATACCCTGGCCCAGATCCCTTATGAAGCAGCACTGTTTAGTAGAAATGTACAGCAGAAGGGGGGGGGGTAACGCTACAGCTCCTGTGTATCTCCATGGAAACAGGCTGGAGAGCAGCATATCCCACTCGACGTACTGTCAGAGACTGAGGATGAATCCGGTCCTCATTAGGGAAGCCAAACCACACCACACACCGGTCGGTTGATTCCATTATTAATTGCAACAGCTTTTTCACCCAAAACAAAAAACACACACACACACACACCTGGATGAGGGGTTTCCTCATGTTCAAAGTAGTCAATACACTCCAACAAGCTTATTGGACATCGACAAGAGATTCTCTCCTCGGCTGATCAATGCAGAGTGTATGATTTCAGTCGGTCTCGTCCTTGCTCGCCATTGATTTTCTTTCACAATTAACATTTTACCTCCCAGATTTTGTACAGTAACCGACAGCTGACATGGAGGGTGGTAATCATTCTCGATTCCAAAGCTTTGATGATATAAAAATACCCAAAAGCCGAGGATTCAATTTAAATAAACCCCCTGAATTTCTAGGAATTTGCTGTTGATGCTGCCTCAAAATCCCAAGGAGCTAAAAGCTTGAGAGTGTAGGCCATGCACTGCAAGATGAGTAGTGCAGAGAAGCCTTTCACTGAGGTTGTTTCAAACTGATGTTTGAGTGACAATGAGAGAGCTTGCATTTCCCGTGAAATTTCCGCTGCAGAGAGACACTCAGGGTGGACACTCACCAGCACTTACAAACAGCATATTCATGCGATCGCTGCTACATCATGTGGTCAATACACGTGTTTACACAAACCATTTCTGAGTCATAAATCCTCCAAAAAAGATCTCCTGATATTTATGTCATTCACAGTTATCTACTCGGGTCAAATGTATCCACATGTTCTTAGTACAAAACAATACATCGTATCAATCGTGCTTTCTGCTGCCAATATCCAGCTCACTCCCCTGAATGCTCTCTATATTCAAACTCATATTCACTCTTCCACTCACTCATACACCCACACAGCTTCTCTTGCTACCTAACATGGTATTGTACCAAGCACCACTAAGAGGGATTAAACTGGGAACCAGGATTCTGGTTATTTTCATCCAGCTTCTCTTCGTTTTTTTGCCACAAGACTGAACAGCCGGTGTCCAGGAAACATTAAGATAACAGAGCCGAGGTGAAACTTTAATAGTTCCTATGGGAAGTCTTGGGTCACTGCAGAAGGAAAATAATACGTTTATACTGTAGACAAGAACATAACGGATGGAACACATTGCTGAGATATCGGAAAAGGTCACTCTTCAAGCAAAAATGCCAAAGATTCCTTGGTTCCAGCTTTTCAAATGTGAGGATTCACTGACATTTTATAGACCAAATGATTAGTCATGAATCAAGGAAATAATCAGGTAATTAATCGATAATGAATCAATAATCAGATGCAGCCCTACTCAACACATACAGCAGTTGTGTGACGTGCAAATGTTGGCTATACAGAGAAGTGATACAAGTGTGCACTGTAATGCACTGCTTTTAAACACTGGGACTACCATTGTGTATCTGTTCGCATTTTATCTTGAGCTGAAAGTACATAAGCTGCTAAGACAGTTGGAAAGATATTTATCTGAAACAATCTGGTTACGATAGTCTGCAGTGTTTGTAGACATTGACACGAAGCAGGAGAGAATACCAAGGTGTCACCCGAAAGACGAGAAAGAGAAAAGATGTGAAGTTGTAACAGTTTGACATCTAAATAGGTGACCTGTTAATAGAAATACAATCCTAAATTATTCAAATGTGAGCTAATTGCTCTCAGGAAAGTGTCACTGGCTGTCATCAACACTTAAACTTCTCACTGTTATAGAACAACTGTTACTGATGAATTTACATTGTTGAAATCCAGTACATGTCTGAGGGGAAAAAGAGCAGTGTTGTACAGCCCTGTAGACCCTGAATTAATACTACGCCCTGTGGTTCACATGCACAGGCATCACCACCATGAAGGAAGTGGTGCCACCAGCAGAAAACCGGGCTCCTTCTACAGAAATACTGCAAGTAAGAGGCCATTCCAGCAGTGCCAGATTGTCTTTCAGGTGACGTCTTGATCACGTTTAACACCATGAAGACAACATAAAAGCTTTCTTAAAACCTATTCCGTGGATTATCACTTTGAATTTCACAGAACTCGCTGGTATTTCTACTGTTGTCCTGCTCTGCACCCAGCAATGAATCAGCTCGTCGGTTAATGGCTGGTTAATCATACCATGCTGACCTCCAAACCCCTGCAGCAAAACAAAGAGGAAATATGCCATCAACAGCCAGATGCACTGCAGCTTTAATCCTCTAGACAAACAAACACACACTCTGTGAGTAAAACAAAGAGGGTATATAAACAAATGAGCCATTTTATAAACTGTGTCAAAAGACTGATCGCCCATTCGCATACTAGGACACAAAAAGCAAAGCGAAGGGTCCGACAGAGATCTTGAAAATAACACCTAGGAAGATCTTCAACGTGCAGAGGATGTTTCATCACTCGTCATTGTCATATTCACTGCCAAGTGTCAGGAATGGATGTAAAAAGGAGCTCTAACAACATTCAATCAGTCCCATCTGTTGGTCCAACCGTCCGTCTGTCCAGCTATTTGGTCAAAAAGCTCAACAACTACTGGCCAGATTGTAAAGTTTGGTTTAGACCTTTGTGGACTCACTCGACATTTTCCAAAACACTGCAAATAATCTCAAAATTGACTATGATTTCCATGAAGTTTTCTGAAGACACCCTGCGCAGGATGAATCTCA
>CALSCE010010644.1:5475321-5493834 GCA_943593645.1 Bovichtus variegatus
GCCTTTGTGCTGACAAAGCCTGTAAAAGCACAGTAGGACCCTACACACGATTAACTCGCAGATAATCTCCGATGTGTGGATGTGCTGAAACTCCACCGTCAGCCCAATTGTAATTCTTAAAGAGACGTTTTCAGAATGCCATTAACACATATACTGTATGATCATTGTTTGAGCAAATGCTGTCAAACTTGAGATCCCACAGTCTCTATCTAAGGATGGTGTTATGATTGAGACACTGCAGCACTACAGACACAGGGTAACAATTAGTGTCGGGCTAAATGTGCAAAATGTCCCTGAGATATTAATCAGCAGAACAGAAAGGTAAACGCTTCAGTGTAAAAATAGCCCAACCTGACCTCAAAATGTTTACACAAAGTGCGACAAATTCCATTCTCGTGTCACGAGAATCTTGAGGATACTTGCTCTGTGTCAGTTTGTGTGCAACTTACAAAATGTAATATTATTCTCACATGATTTCTTCATGGCCCAGGGCTTCAAAAGCATCACGGTGATAGTGATAGTATTTGAGGTTTGTGCTGATGTGAGCCAGCATTTGATGCCAAAAATGCCAAGAGAAAGGCAGCGGACCCCTGCAGTGCTTTTTCCTTGGATGGTTCTCAGTGCTCTGACCTCTGCTGAGAGAAGGAGTCGTGCAGAGTTTACCTGATTAACGACTATCTCCTTTATGCTCTATGCCCAAATTCTCCACACATCACAACAGCTAACACCTCCACCACGCTATGTGAGGGTGATTCGCAGTCTTTATCAGTCTGTTCTTTGGTATGAGCTCAAGCCTTTCCCATCATGCACTAGGCTAGATGGTAGAGAAGCCTCACATCTATCAGCTCACATGTAACATGAACTTAATCAGCACATGCAAAGAAACGAGATACAGTTGCACTAATCAATGTGTTTCTATTAACATTGGGTGAAATGACTAAATGTATGTGAAAGGTGTTGTTAATATTGACAAACCCACTGAGAATTATCACTCAACTCTGCAGTTCTCCTCAAATCAATGGAGCTCTGATACACCCACCGCTCACTTCCTGCTCAGCGCCAAACTGCAGACGAAGTTAGCAACAAGTTCCATGAAAACCCCAAAACCAACTTTACTTTCTGACCTCCCCAGCCTCTGTGGCTTCCAGTCCTAAGTTCAGTGGTTTCTACTAAAGAAGTCAATCTTTAAAGCTGGTCACAAATATATGTTTATTTTGTAAAAGGTTATATTATTTCCTAAAACACCTGGACACTGTATTGTTGAGCAAAAATCGCTCAAACAGGAGTAAATGCATTGTTCATTTTTTCTATTTTCAGCAGGGGACACATGACCCTGTGATGGTGTATGTGGGATTGAAAGGTAAATTGCTTATGTTATCACATCATATACTGTATGTGTTCCGATGTCACTGAACTTCATACAATAGTTTTATGTGTATTTTCAATAGTGAATTATTCGTTGACTTTGCTTTATATATAGCCTAATTGTATGCCCATGTGTGATAGAATACAGGTACATATACATTTATTAGAACACGTGATAGTGCTCTTGTGCACTGGTGTACGTATGGGAAGTACAGGAAAATACTGAGACTGAGATATAACTTATTGTTTGGACAGATTCACCTGCGCTGAGGTTTAATCTTCAAATAAATCCTAATTCAGCATTTCCCGGGCTCCAAGGTTTATCAGTACTGGTTCATCTCATAACACGGTTGAATTAAATGACACAAGTCCTAACTCACTGTAGATGTGCCCAACAGAGAAGTGGACCTTAAAACTTGAAATATGGTCAAATGTCCACTATTACAGAGCTTGTTTATGGTAATGAAGGAAATGTCACCCAGTGCAACGTTGTGGCTCATTGATGTGTTTTTGATTATTAATTTTTTTATATTCTTTTTTTTTTAAGGTCTTTGGCTACAAAGGCAAAACATAGCATGATGAGTTTGGTCTTTTTATGGGATTTGTTAATAAGAAAAATATAGAATATCACCAGACTTCTCGTGTATAGTCTCCGTATAAAGTTTACACTATTACCAAACGCCAACTACATAAGGCCACGATGGTGTGCTCCTACTCGTGAAAACTCATCGCTTGGAAAAAACAAAGAAGCTGCCATCATAACGCTGTCACTCCTCTGCAAAGCCATTGTACAGCATGTACAAAATAAAAGCTTCTCATTAACGTGAATGACATCTCCTCATTATGTTTGACTTGATCACCCCTCCCACCTCTTACCTGAGTCCTTCTCAAAGAAAAGACAGCAGTGAGTCTGTAGTAGCCATGGTAACACCTGTGACAGATGAAAAGATGGATGACAGATATAGTACAATACAGCTGAGTCACTCCAGGCACACACATACATTGACTGAATGGAGGGGAGCGACATAATGGGAATGTGTGGGCATTTACACACGGAAAGAAACTTGAGGGAGAAGAAGCTGTGGGTCCCCTCCATTCACAATGGCTTCAATGGCACCCTCCACTCCTCCACCTCCAAACACATGTATCTCCCAACACCTCGCCCACATATCATGCATCATTCAGACCTATTGATTGACGGGTGCGGGAAACACCCTGAAAAGTGCAAAACAATCATTCAGCGAGTGACTCATCCAATGCGCTGCAGAACTTTCTCACGTTTACACTTTCAGTCTGACCAGGTGCGACACACCTGCGACACAAAACGAAAATCCTCCATCAGACCCGGTGTAGGTGCGATAGCAGTCAATAACAACAACAGGCTTCGCTGCAGGCTCGGTGCATGCACAAACACCACTGCATCTTTCCTCCTACCTTTTTCAGCGCTGACATCTTCCTCCTCTGAGAAGGTCACTTCTTCCTCGATAGTAAACGGGCGGTAAATAAGTGGAAGGCGATCATGCCTCCTGGTATCCGCGAAAAGGTTCATTGCCTTGTTCGTTAGAAACATCTGCGGCAGAGCGGCCGTAGTTTCCCATGATGACGGCGGCTTATTGTTTTCTTGTCCGACGCAAGTCCTGATGCAGCGGCAGACTTCATTCTCTGGAGATGAATTATAATGCTCTGGTGTTGTTGTGGTCACTGATGGCACAGCTCCGCGACATTAGACGCCATTTTTTACAAAGTCTGCACCTGCAGTCGTTTACTTGTATTGAGAGAATAATAATAATAAACAGGCATAACGTCACACGTAACTTGTCAACAGCCTGACATACAAACAAACGTCCCTGAATCGAAAAAAAGAGGAAAAAAAAGTATTAAAAAGTCAAAGCATTCCGTTTAATCGATGCCAGCTCACATTAGATAAATATGACGTACAACATTCAAACGTGAAAATACACAAGTGAAAGATTGATGTTTTTTTTTCTGAATTACTGGTGAATAATAAGAAAAATAATAATAATAATAATAATAATAAACGTGGCTTTTACAAATGAAAAAGAAAAAGTGCTTCATCTAATTTGTAAAAGCTATAAATCAAATGTAGTGAATATTACATTACTGGGACTGTATTAGGTTACTTCAGACCTACACATGAGCTTAACTTGAAAACAGACCCAAAAAAAAGCATAATTATATAATAATAATTATAATATAAATAAACTTGAATTATGAACATTTTTGTGAAGGATTCTAAAGGAAAATTTGCGGAAAAAGAAACTAGTTTAGTTTAAAAGTGCCTTAAGCTTTTAGAGACACTGAGTATGGTAATAAAAGTGAGTGGGCTTAATGTGAAGTAAAATGGTGAGATTGATTTCTGATGCTGAGAAACTGATCTCTGCAGTGTGGTGCACAGGAGAGGTCTCTGAGGAATCATGTGGATACAGTGCATAAAACAGCCCGGAAGCAGAAATCTCCTAACCTTTGCTCACACTGCAGAAACAAATAGTTTTTACATGGTGCAAATCAGTCTGACCCTGTACCGTTATATAGTGTGCACTTCTCAGTCAAAAAGTATCTGCAAGTAGATTTTTTTGTTAAATTGAAGGAAAACTATTTATCTGAAAGGTCGAGTAAACTGAATCAAAATGTTGAGACACAGCGCCTTGTGTTGAAAAACGGAAATAATGATACACGGTTTGCATAAATAGGAAAACACTGTAATTATTCATGATACTTGTGAAACTCACACAAAGTTTTTTCGTCAAGTGTTATTTATTATCTACTGTATGCAGTATACAAAAAAAAAATCCCAAATGTCACAACGTCTCATAGACCAATAGAGAATACTGTCAAACAGTTATGAAAAATGCTTAAACTCACTACTTTTTGAAGCCTCTCAATGCATATTCAAACTAAGTAACTTCATTCAACCTTTAAGTTAATTGACTACATTTTTTTGCATTAAACCAACTGTTTGCTATCATTTGGGGCAAAAAAAAAATATATATATAAAAATATTGTTTCTTGTTAATTACCTAAAGTTTCTTGTATTATATATATTTTTTGAAAATAATGAAACAGACTATATAATAAATCCAAACGTTATCTCCTCCTTCATTACTCCTCTCAGTAATGAGTTTGGTCACTGGAGGTCGCCAGAGATTGTCCTCTGTCCATGGTGCTGAAACAGTGCAGACTCTCTTACACACACACACACACACACACACACACACACACACAGAGAGAGAGAGTCAGTGGTGGAATGAATGTAACTAAGTACATTTACTCAAGTACTGTGCTTAAGAACGATTTTGAAGTACTTGTACTATTTTATGCTGCTTTATATTTCTGCTCCAGTACATGTTGGGAGCCAATATTGTACTTGTTCCTCCTGATGTAGTATTATGTATTAGGTTTGGCCCAGGACAGATTTGAACCTTTATAGTTAATGTAATTAAACATCTTGCAGCTTTGGGATCTGACACGCCTCCAGACTGCGTGACGCGCAACCTGTTACCACACCTGCACTTGAAGACAATTAGCCTCCAGCAGGTGTAACTGCTTCCTCGCGCTGCTCTCCCTGCGCTCGTCATTTTATTTGATAAACCTCACATTATTTAGTGTTTTGCATCGTTGCTCTGTGAAAACGAACCCTTGAAGCTTCGCTTTAAATGATGCCACCAACAACACTCATGTCGTCGATGCAACGTGCAGCTGCTGCGCAACCAGTTTGTTTCTGCCTCCTTCTCTTTTTGTCGCATTGGATTTAAAGGAGAAGCGGAGTTTGATATTATTGGGAATTGATGCTGACTGTGGGATATCGGGAAAACATGATATTTAGAAAGTCGAACGGTGTCTTCCGGTGAATTTTTGGAGACGCAGAAAACGCCGACAGGGAGGTCAAGACACCCGGAGAAGAAACCCGCCGGACAGCCGGGGACCAGACTGGAAGGCTTCCAGCTGGCAGGTTGAGCAGGTAGGAGCAATGGAATTGGAGGGTGTGTGCAGTTTCGTTGGTTGGATGCAACGTATGTCAAAGGCAACATCGTTTAACAAAATAAAATCATGATCCCGATACGGATTGTTCTTTTTGGAAGAACGTCACTCCAAACTTCATCCACCAACCGGGCAGTTTAATGTGGCGTGGCTCCTTGGAAGCGGGAAGATGTAGCACTGCCAATGTTCAATACATTTTTACAAATGGCTAGAAAGGAGTCGTTAATACGTTATACAATTAACTAAGCAGTACCTTGATTTGATAATAGTTTTGGTTTTAGAGTTAGTTCTCCTGGTAGCTATACTCCGTAAGAGGATCCGCGAAGGTCAGCTGTGCAACTCTGTTGTTTAAAAAAATCTAATTATTTTGAAATGTAGTGCTTCATGTGCTTGCCGGAATCTCCTGGGGATACCAACAAAATCTTACTGAGGTTACTTATGACGATTAATGTATGGGTCTTTTCTCAATAACCCCGGCAACCTTAAATTGCTAGATTATTCAATGGAGTTTGGTTAATTCTTCGTAGAGAATCGGCCATGTGTTATGCATGATATGAACTCCACAACACTGCAGAGGAGCCTGTGTATACGTTGTTAGAAATAATGTAATCATTTAACACATCTGTGGCTCTTTATTGAACACAGGTATGTTACTTTATGTCAAATGTATGTAAAAACTGTATAACTGGCACCTCTTAAATTCTTGAATAGGCCTTTATAAAAATCAGACAGCTATTGTAAGATGGTCAACAAAAACTGCAGGTAATTGACACAGTGACTTATGTATCGTCCTAAAGCCATTAATGGTAGTATGTTCTGTATGAAACAATAATCTTCATATGGATTTTTTTCTTCACATGTTGTACTAATTTTGTTCTGCTGATCAAGAGTTCAGCAGTGAGTCATACTCCATGAAGGATTTATATTTATTCCCTCCCGTCCAGAGAGCAGTGGGCCTCACAGAGCAGAGGACACAGTGAAGGACAGCATAGTCTATCCAGACACCCACCCCTGCTTGATCATGGGAAACCAGACTGGCAGAGAAAGCCACGGCACTACAGGTACTGAAGCTTATATTCATTTGGGATGAAGAGTAACAGGAGCCTTTACACTGAGGAAGTTGTCAGCTTCGTGCGTGTTACTCTTCTGCATTACAAAACAATTAAAACACAGGATACAGAATAAATACAGAAAATGGGAACTCAGAAGACTGTTGTGTGAAACAGTTCATTTTCAGTTGGAATAGCAGATTTTACTGGTTTTAACACACCAGGTTAACAACGGTCAGTGCAGTGATTCTTTTATTTATTTTATTACATCACCCTAATTCCATAAAGGACAAAGACAATTCATCATATCCTTCTGTTTACCCAGAGCACACTGATGTAGTGCAATGGCAGCACAAAGCATGTTCTGAGCTGAAGTGTGCCACCTAATCAGGAATAAGATAATACTGATGCAAGACAGCCTACATTTATTTTTGTGTGAATGTATACCTGTTTAAGGCTAAATCACACAGTGGGGCTACTCTAGAGGTGAGTGTCACATTTCCACTGATTGACAATATATAGATGTTTGTCTTACATCAATTCTGGTGTCAGGTACTGTATGATCACAGAAACATCTCCTGGGACACAGGAAGGGATGAATCAAAACTTTGCAGTGAACTACAAACTGTACCCGGAGGATTTGTTAAAAGTTGGATCCAGCAACGTTAGCTCTTTTAGCCTCTGTCCTGCCTTCAGTATCCTTCAGTTCAAAGCATCAGAGTGCAGCTGTTATATGGCTCGGCTAATGTGTGAAAATGCCATGTGCCGCTTTACACGTCTTGTTTTCTAACTGAAGACATTCAGTCTGCCACTCGCTCAGTTTAATTCTCACTTACAGCTGTTTAAAATGCTGCTCCTTGTTTCCCTCTCTGGGCTGTCAGTATGCAGGAAGTAGGCTCAGGCTAGAGGATGAAAATAGCTCCCCTGCTGTAGCTGAGCAGACTACATCATGCTGCTGCCGGAGAAATGATGAGTCTGCAGAATCCTGCAGCACAACACAAGGATAAGGAGGAGAAGCATGAAAAGATCTGAGTCGAAGGAGGTGCAGATCCCTGTAGCCTGCTCAAAGCTGTTTATAACCAATGCACACATTAAGAGCGTACTACCAGCATCATACAGAAATCAATAAGCTTCAACAATATTTTTCACTGATTGTTGACACCAATCCCTCTATACTCCTTGAAAAATGTTTTTCAGAGGTGCATGGTTTATGCAGAATACTGTCAGCACTGATGACGGATGTAATCGCCTCGTGGTGGCAGTGAGAGCAGCTGTTAGATAGTAGATCAGGGTAAAATCGGCTCTCCTCCTCCTGGATCTTGCCACATGGGGGAAGAGTGTGAGAGTGTTTTGCCTGCCAAGACATTGGCAGCAGAGGCTTTTTGCTGCATCAGTGAGCCCAGGCCAGTAAATAAGGGAGCAGTGCTTTCATCTGCATCGAGGAAAAGAAGAGGGGGGGCCTTGCATCCAGCACAACTTTTCTTATATTAGATGATTTTAAGGCTCAGGAGTCATATTTCTCTCTTTTATCGCTATGATGTTCTTTTTCATTTGCTCCCCATCTATTTTGCAATTTGCTTCCCACTCTTAGGTTCTCCTTTAGATTTCTTCCACACGCCTCCTACCACACCCTCAGAGGCAGAGCTGAGTGCCATGGCCTTATCCTCTGCAGCTTCTTCCAGTAAGGCACAGACGCCATCACCAGCCGGCAGCACCACCCCCTCCACCACCTCTCCACTCGCTGACTGGACACAGAAACTGTCTGCTCCCTCAGAATGGGCTGTGATAAGCGTAGACGGCATCAGCTCAGAGACAAATGTGAGCGACGCAGCAGCGAGACATGGGATGGCAGCGGGCAGCCCGGTCAGCCAGGCGCCTTCAGAGCAGAGCTGGCAGGAGCGGGATAGTGGACTGGAGCCGCAGGCTGCAGCAGAGCGAGCCGGAGAGGAGATGACGCTGGTTTTACTCAGCCTGATGGAGCACTACAGGGCCTCGCTAGGCCTGACCCCCAACACTGATGTTACCACAGGAGCCGTAGGTAGGCCCTCTATCTTCACTGCTTTGTTTTCTTAAGGACAGAAAAAAAACTGCAGAATGTGTCTCCGCCTCTTACTTAAAGGAATACTTCACCAACAAAATGTCATTTGTCATTTTTATCAATATCTCTCCCCGTGTTACCTTGAATTCTTAAAGAAAGCTTTTCTCGCATGCCTCCACCGTGAACGAAGACTCTTTACTTTGCCCTTTACTTGAAGTAAAGGGCAAAACGTTGTCCATACACCCCCTTTTTTAAACTCTCACATAACTCGTGCAGTATATTCGAAGTCTCATTTATTTAGTTGTATGCTCACTACTTCCCAAATGCATGAATTTTCACTAAAACCTTACTATTTAAAACACTTAGGACTCACAGGGATGAGTAGCATTCCTGCGTCAGCATGAGACCGTTTTAGTGGAAGTGCTGTAAATGGAAAGGTTTTAGCAAAAATGTGTTTGGAAGACTTATACTGCACGAGTTGTGTTGGAGTTTTTATGTTTTGATATTGTTTTCCTGTTGTTAAATGCAGTCTTTACTTCAATTCATCAAGAACTTTCTGTTTTTTTTTAAATTCTTCATTCACCGTGGATGCATAGGCTAGAAAAACAATGTTCACACAAGGGTTAGTAATTAATATGCAAATGGTGATTTTTGTGGGTGAAGTATTCCATAAAGAAAATGTAAATTAATACCAAGTACCTTGTTTTGCTAAGAAGTATGAATAAAGTTTCTACCTTCTTACTTCAAAACTTGCCTTAAACTGTAGCTGTGAGTCTTTGGATTTACTTAAAATGATCTGATTGCAATTTAGTAATGCAACAAGGATGCTTTTTCAGTTGGGTTGCATAACTGAATTAACGCAGCATATAGATTGATTTAAATGGACAAGGTAGGAGGAGGAAACTTAAAGAGGTTCTTATGTACTGTAGTATTTGCTTTCAAGAGACAAATTACAGATAGACTGGTTGCTAGTGTGGGACAAGCTCCAGAAACACTGGATCCTACATTTCCCATAATGCAACTCAGCAACAGCATCTTTTCCTATAATGCCCCTGCTTGTTAAATTCCTACGTCTTTCCAACTCCATGCCTCCTTTGGTAATCCAGTATTTTTCAAGGCTCACTGGGATGGCTAGTCTAACTAGTCATTTTCCTGTTTTGTTAAACATTTTATGAAATTGTGCTCCTGAGTAAATAGTGAATGAATGATCTATTCTGATTACAGGTCAGACTTTTGAGTCTAATTTCACCCAACCTTGTGTGCTGTTTTTGTTCGACTTGTTCTTCAGAGCTGCTCAGGCGCTTGATAACGGAGAGAGATGAGCTGGTGGAGGAGGTGGACACACTGAGGGAGACACTCAGGGTGAGTTGGAGCTTATGCCCTTACAATTTCCAGAAAAATGTATTTGCTGTGCAATAGAGACATGACCTGACAACTTTTAGGTATCACTGTGTTGAAAAAAATGAATAAAATCTTGAAAAAATCCATTTGGTCCTCCATGACAGACGGAGAGGTTGGAGTGGCATCAGTTCCAGTGTGACCTGCAGGTCGCCGTGTCTGTGGCCGACCGGCTGCGGGCCGAGTCGGAGCAGGCTCTGGGTTTGTTCCAGGAGAGCCACAGGGCCGTGGAGGAGCAGCTGGCTCAGGCCCTCAGCAGCCAGCAGGAGAAGGACGGAGAGCTGGAGAATCTGAGGGCCGAGCACAGAGACGTTTGCTGCAAACTGACTGAACTCGCCCTGCAGCAGCAGCGGGAGCGAGCCAAGCTGGACGCTCTGAGGAACGCATGCAGCGCAACAGATTGTGATGTACAGGCAGAGAGACGAGACTCTGAGGAAGGAATACACAAAGTTGTGGAGGAGAAACCCCGGGAGGTTGAAGCCGACACTGAAGCAAACGATGTTTTGCAAAATGAAACAAATCAAGAGGTGGATGAAGAAGTTGTGAGTCATGATTCGGAGGAGGCAAATGGATCAGGGAGCATGCAGCTGAAGGGGAAAGGGGTGTCGGAGGGATACCTTCGCAGTTTGGCTGTGCTGGAGAAGAAGAAAGAAGGGAAAGATCCAAGGAGGATTGTGATGCTGTCTGAAAGGTCTTGGTGAGTCTACATGAACACTCGCAACACATTCAACTCTGTTAACAGAAGACTGTATTATAAAGCATGCAACAAAAATGTCTTTTTAGGAGTCTCTCTCGTCTCCCACTCCCAACTGACTCCTCCAGTGAAAATGGGACCTCAAAAAACACAAGCGCAACACTGCCACTATGCAAGGTACAGCACTGAACATGTTCTTCAAGCCTTATGCATCACTGTTTTTATGCATATGGTATACATTTAGGCAAGGTTCTGAGTTTATTTTCTAATTTTGGAAGTTCTATAATAAACTTTAGTTTCAAAATGATAGTTTTTATTATTCCAATACAGATTGAGCCATTTTGTCATATATTCCCTATGGGGCAAATATGCTATTTTACTGGTTTCCACTAGGTTATTGCTGTATTATGTATATTGATGCAATGCAATAATCTTTTATTAATTTAATAATTAATTTGGACATATCCCGGACTGTGGGGAAAAAAACCTAGCATTTAGTATACAGAAATTAATTCATGAATTAATATTCGGCAAGTTATGATCAGGACTGAAGGGTTTAAAGAAATGTAACTCAGTGAAAGTCGAAAATATAAATACATAATTGTTTGTCCTCCTAAGGACATCAAAGCAACTTTTTTTCTTTTTTTTTTTCATGCGCAAGCGTTAAACTCACGACTATATGGATGGATGTCTGAGTGATTAGGGAGGTGGGAAACGATTGTATATTTTTGTTGAATCACAGTAGGCATTTGTAGAATCAGTTTCTAAACTTTTCCAGAAAGAAGAGCCACCAAAGCTGAGAAGGATGGACCGCATTTTGCAGCGGCAGGACAGCTGGTCCAGCTTCCATACAGGTGAGCTTTACACCTGCAGCACTACACGTTACGTTCTTTTAGACCGTTTACTGCGTGCACAGTTGTTTGACTGTGGCCGCATTTCAATCCTGCAGGAAAACAGGACGAGGACAAAAGCACAGAGTCTATCAAGTAAGTCACTTTTAGGCCCTTTTTTCTTTTGATTGTGACATTTCAACAGAAAATCAGAAAATCTGTGTGTAAAAGAGACGCGATAATAAATGTTTCAGGTCAGTGAAATCATCCATGAAGTCACATTCAATCACAATCTCCGGTTGAACCTTTTTGCACACTTGAATCTGCAGAAAAAGCTTCTTTTTTTTTCTACTTCACTCTATGATTGTGTTACTGTCTCTAATGTTCTTTGTGTAATAACTATGTTAAGAAAATGAACAATACAAATGAAGTTATTCTTAAAACTGTGGTAAAAGCTTTTTCTTATCTTCCAGACCTCAGGATGGTTTCAGTGCTCTGCTGAGGCGTCATGGCGGCTCCAGGAGAAACTCGCTGCTTCGCTGGTGCCAGAGTCGTACCCAAGGTTATAAGGTTAGAGAGGAGCATGTCACCGTTGGTGAAATATTTTAGAAATTTCTCACACTCAGTAAAATCTAAGAGGAATTCAGGGTGGGCAACAAAATACATTTTTACCAGTTATATTTTGTCTTCATCAAGTATGTTTTGTGGCAGAATATTGAGATCACAAACTTCAGCAGCAGCTGGGAGGACGGCTTGGCGTTCTGCGCCATTTATCACACGTATTTACCAACTCACATCCCGTACGACACCCTCGACCCGGCAGACAAGGTAAAACTGTTGCTGTTGATTCTCAAAACTAAAGAAACGCATGTAATGAGCTGATTATGTTTTCAATTATTTTACTTGCAAAGTCTTTTGACTCGAGCACAAGTCTCAAAAGCCTTTACAGAAAAGAAGTATAATAGCTGTCCAGTCACAAACGGTGAGAATCTCTAAACTCATGAAACTAGACATACAGGTTATCAATTAAGTCAAAATTCCTGTACTCCAGGAAGTGACTCCAGGTCAGATTATAAACTGACTGTGGAAGAACCAAAAATCACTTGTACTCACTTTATTAACAAGAACGAACCTAAATGTTAGTGCATACAAGTGGTCGACAGTGTGCTGCTGCTTTTACAAGATCCATGACTGAGAGGCACGTCTGTAAAAATGTGCAGCTGATGATGTAAAAGCTGCTTCTGACTCGAATGTTTTTGCAGAAAGAAAATCTGGACCTCGCTTTTAAGACGGGAGAGACTTTGGGAATCGCAGCCACGCTGGTGAGACATTTCACAGTACACTTCTGATGCTTTTGGTTTTTACAAAATGTAGAGAGTTACACATTTTGCAACTTAAACTAGTTGTGTCCCCTTATAATCTTATGCTTACATGTTAACTGTGCGACAGAGCGTGGCGGAGATGCTGAAGGCGGACGGGCCGGACTGGCAGAGGGTCCTGGGTTATGTCGAAAGCATTTTCCGTCACTTTGAGATGTGAAGTCGTTTTCTCTCGTCTTGCTCTTCTTCCTGGTTCTTTTCCATCATTGTGACTGAAGGACTGAAACACTGCTCGCCACCAGAGGACGCTCTACTCGCAATGAACTCTGAACAGCCAGGATTTGAAACGTGTCGGCAATATTAGACTTTACGGTGTGATTTTTATATATCAAATACAATGTTCTTCACACAGAAATTCAACCGAGGGAGTATTTTTATTTTTTTTACATATCTAGTCGAATCCAAATAGCTGCTGGGTGATTAACGCACAAGACACTAAAAGATTTGTCCGATTTTTAAAATCGGGACAGGAAAACAAACACCTCGACAATTACTTTCACATTTGTTACTTGGTGCTGGGTGCACTGGTTTTGCACTTAAAAAAAATTAGTTTGCTTTTTAAAAAATAATAAAATTAGCACTTAAGGATTAATGTAAACTTCACTATTTTATTTTATATATTTACTATTTTTGCGTTGTATTTTTAATTGGATGATTTTCAGAATGTGGGGCACTTTAAGTTTTATTCCTCTTGACTAATAGTTATTTTTTATCTTGAACCACCTGTCATGTCTGCATGCCCCCAAACCTGAAACCAACAAAACAAAGGAAGGATGCAGACATGAGCTTTTAAATGTTGGAATAGTGATGTTTTAACCTTTAAAATCTACAGTATCTGTCCAAGAGAAAGTTGCCTTTGAGGAAATGTATATATGTAAATGTGTGTAAGCGCTTCAGTATTTTTAAAAACATGGTAAACATATGAAGATGTCGCCAAAGCCTTATTGCAATAATAAAGTTATATATATGGGAGTTGTTTTACCCTTCACAATTTCTCTATTAATACCACACAGAGATTCACAGAAAACATTTTAATATATAACAAAAGAATAACATTTGACAGCATATAAAAATGGTATAGTTAAAATTATACATTTTTGAAAAAGATGGCATTAAAGAAAAATGTTTAAGGTTAAATGGCATAAGAAAATGGTCATAATGTAACATGTAACAAATAAATATTGAAACATTTAAAAAGCAATAATTTAACAAGGTTCTGCAAGGATGTTTTAAATGAAACCATAATGGAGATAAGGTATGAGTTTCATCTTTGTTGGAACGTATTAGTGTATCGTGTTTGAAATGATAATTTCCCCATTATTTCTCAAGATAAATAGATGAGAGAGAAGATCTTGATCCGAAGCATTTGATGAAAGTAACCTTGCATTTGACCAATCAATGTAAAGAAGTCCTATGAAGCTGGAATGGCGCCTCCTATAGGCGGTGTTGACAGTGGAGGCAGGAGCAGAGACTTCAGTTTAACTGACATGGCTGCAATTTCAGGGTCCTGCGTTTCATACATCTTCACCAATCTGGCAAATTTTAGGACACCTGAAAGTGAAGCAGAGCCGAGATCAATGTGAAAGAAGGTGTCATCTACCCTGATGGAGATGCAGCCTATGTGAGTAAAGTAGCTAAATATCTAGATATTAATTGTGAGGTTCACTCTTCTCACTTTCAGATGATATTCATACACAAACAAATTTACAGAAAAATGATTAGGAATGTGTTTATTTCACACAATATTAAATTTCAAGTCATGATATAAACGCTATATCAATATATGGCCGAGCTCTAGTGAATACCATGATGCATTCTGGTCTGTAGAGTTCCTAGAAGCTCACTGTGGCACAATATTCCCCTTTACAGGGCGGTGCTTTGGCTCTGAATTTATGAATTATCTTGTTTGGGATTAGAGTTTACTGGTTGGCCTAGTATTATTTTTTTATTTTTTTAAACAGTCGAGTTGGAACATTTTTCAGGAGAAGTTGAGCTAAAAATGTCATACTTAAAAAGAACAAATATTGCATAATTCATTAAAGTTTTAAGACTAAGCATTAATACAAAATTGATAGAAATGTACATTGAAATGTAAATGTTTTACTGTTTTTTTTCCTTATAAAATCCAGGTAGCTAAAAAGGTCCTCTGTGCTCGGTACATCAGCATCTATTCTAAGAAAATCTACACTTTAGGGGAAGAAAAGGCGGCGTCATGCTCACCCTCTCCTTCATTGTTGAAGCCGTAAGCTTTGATAACCTCTTGTTGAATCTGGGTGGACACAGGGAGCACAAGCTGCAGCATCTTGCCCATGTCGTTGCAGGAACTTTCTCGAGCCTCCTCCATCCTCGCAGCGTTTTCTGGCACTGAGAAGGCCTGGATCACCTCACTCAGTACCACTGTGGAAGACACAAATTAAACATTGAAGCTGCAAGCGTCGACGAACTGGGGCCCTCGCACTTCCACGCACGTCAGGGGTCCTGCCGGGATCATGAATCAAGCACATTTTCGTGACAATCGCAACACGGCGTAGAGTGCGGCGCCTGAGATGATGTATTGCAAAGTTTGTATAACTTCCTGTGTCCACTATGTGGCGTTAGAGAAGACGCACTACACAGGCATTACATTGCTCTATATCGTGTGTAGACCACACAAACCTCCTGTTCGCAGTAAGGGTGCAAGTCACAAGTTTAATCAAGATTCGATATTTTGTCGACTCTTTGGACAACGGTATTTGCACCGCCTGTGCTCGGGCTCTTATAAGTAGTTGCTCTGCTTCTACGCAGCGTGTATATGTAACTGCAAGGCAAGCAGATTTTTTAAGGAGCACTTAAAGACAGGATTTAAAATTAAAACTTGATGTGCAACCACCCCACAGACAGAAACCACACACACGTACAGACTCAAACATCAGGCAGTTTAACATGCTGGAAGTGTTCGTCCGATATTTATCCAGCAATAATGATTTGGGACACCTAGGAAAGACCAGAAGAGCTAGACTGTGTAAACTTAGCAGAATATAAGCAGTTCTTCTCACCTCTGGTCTGCTCTACAGTGAGGGTGGGCTGCTGTGCTGGAGCTGAGGCCATGTCTGCAGAGAAAAAAGAACAACGTACGTGGGAACAGGAACGAAAGAAACTAGGCAACATTTAATACTTTATTATCTGGGTTGCTAAAAGCAAATTAAGTAAACCTTAGTTGTAGAACTGAAATGATTAATCGAATAATCATTTAGTAGATGGATAAAATTAATCTTTAAATATTTTGATAATTGATTAATCGTTTCATTAATTTTCCAAGCAAACCTGCCAAATTTATCAAGTTAAAAAGTGTTGGCTCTTCCATTGTGATGATGTTGCTGTCTTTCTCTGCTATACATCATTGTAAACTGAATATAATTTACATTCAGAGGGTTTCCACAGAGGGGTTTGTTCATATATCTTTTTTTATGTTTATGGCTCTTGACAGTATCCTCTGATTTATGGTGTGATACAAACATATCTAACACTCCCTCTATAAAAACATTTGACTCCAATATGTCAACAAAGTGAAACGAGAATTTTAAACCTGAATGAAGATCCAATGTTCAGATTTCTGTTCCGGGAAATGTATGCAAATTAGCACATATTTAGATAAGATAAGATAATGCCTCATTTGCATATTTAAAGATACAATTTTAGAAATCTTGTAGCACCAAAATAATCGTCTTAAAATAAGTAATCAACTGGGGAAGTTACATGGAGATACATACGAGTTAAACTTTACCCTATTCCCCTCTAGTGCTTTCTCTTATTCATTAAGATACTTTGTACAATTAATCGATTATAAAAATGATTGTTATTAGCAGCCCTACTTAGTTGTTTCGAGATTGAAAACGAGATGACACAAATCATCCTGATATAATAAACATGTGATCATATAACAGTAACCAATAAATGTCCAGATGAGATGATTTATATCTAACGTCAGATCTGTTAACACTGCCGTACACCGGTGTGGGCTTCGGTAGATGTTGGCATAATGGTCCTGAACTTGAATTTAAGAAGTAAACTTATCTAACGTTAACTATATATATATAAGTTTTATCATAAAGAGCAGTTTGGTTGTGGAGATGAGCTGGACGTTAGGACAACGACTGTTTACTTTCTCTCGATAGCTTTGGCTGTAACGTAAGCTAACGTTAGCTTAGCGAAGGTCAACAACAACTAAAACACATATAAGGTTAATCACGGCAGAATTAATCACTGAATATAAAAGTGTAGAGGTGTGTAAACTCACCACTGGTGATAGAAACCTAGCTTGTAGCAGACCTGTGAAAACTAGCTGTAAAAACGACACTTTTACGACATTTGAAATAGCTTTACGACACGACTTCTCTCTTTCAGGCAGACGCGGATGTAAGAGGTAAACAAACGCCTCGCTAAGCTAGTAGCTTGATGACATGTCTCCAAAATGTTGTTAAAGTAGAAGTGAAAGTACATGACAGTCCACGTAATTGTATTTGACTTGTTGTTAAGCTTTATTGAAACAACGCTGATATCAAGACGTTTCGTATGAGTTGTACCAGCGGCTCTTTTGCCACGTACACTTAATTATTGTGATAACGTCAGTGTGAAGGAGCTGGTCAGATTCATCGATGGAGCAGAAGCTGGCAGAGTTCAGAGCCAGGCGACAGGCTGAACATACTGTAAAAAAGGAGGAAAGTACTCTGAAAAACGATGAGAGTGCTGGTCTGCAGTGCAGAGAACCGACAGTAGCGGACACAGCTGCTCAAACACCAACAACTGACAGTCAACAGACAGAAGAGATAGAAAACATCGGAGCTCCAAGGAAGGTGAGACATTACACATTGACAGCTGGATTTATGTTTTAGCTGTGATTTAAGTCACACGTTCATTAACTGTCTGATTAAATGTTATTACTTATCACTTATCATAGCATATTTACTAGTAAATACAAATGTTCCCATTTCATGCAACGTTATGGTTCTACTTCACTACATCTCACAGGGAAATATTGTACTTTCTACTCCACTACATTTGACTGACAGATTACAGTTACTTTTCAGATTACACATTTTCATACCCTTCATGTCCAGTGAAAACCATGTTTCTCCAGATTTGGTGATTTGTAATAAGAATATTTCTTCCTTTATGGATTGAGAAAATTCTCCTACTTCTTTAGCTAAATAAGATATTTAAAAAGCAATGCCTCAAACATGATGATATTATAAACTATGATGCATTGCTGTAGATTAAACTACCCAAATACGATATAAAGGAGTTCAAATTAGCACAACCTTAAACATCTACAGCAGTAAAATGCCACATACACATTAACGCAGTAGTAATATTAATCCGAAAACATCATACATATATATATATATATATATATATATATATATATATATATATATATATATATATATATATATATAATAGTAAAACAAAGTAAGGAAACATTTTACTGAACAATGACTACTTGTTCTTTTCATACTTTAAGTACATTTTGCTGATAATACTTACGTACGTTTTCTTTAGTAAAGGATCTGAGTACTTCCACTTCTGCTTACTACCAGTGGTAGAAGAAGTATTCTTTGGTTTATCACTATTTCAAAAGTAATGACTTAGTATTGTTTTTATTATTTTGTATATGTGTATTTGAGTTGTAAAAGTATTTTATATATATAATATATATATATAATATATATAATATAATATATATAATAATATATATAATATATATTATAATATATATAACAAT